>CAXAMN010022417.1:64967-77550 GCA_963970005.1 Durusdinium trenchii | reverse complement strand
TGTTGTTGTGAGAGATGTTGTGTGAGAGAGGTTGTAGTTAGAGAGGAGGAAGGAGGAAGGAGGGAGGAGGACGAGCGAGGAGGTGCAGCAAAAAAACAAGAACCCCACACAACAATGTGGGGAAAAAGACTGGGTAGGTGCGTGCCGTTCATTGCAAGCGGATTGGCCGGGCACGTGGGCAATTCCTCAAGAAGTAGTTCAAAGGGGTGGCGGGCCCTCCAACAGGAGCGATTGCAGCAACTTTGTTCCCTGAACTGCTGCGCCGCAGCCTTAATGCCAGGCTTGAAAAGTGCTTTGCAGACCTCCCAGCCCAGGTGCAAGGCCGACTGAATACATTGAACTCTGAGATGACAGGCCACAAGCTTTACCTTGGCTGATCATGCTCTCGTCATTCAGTTCCTGTAGCCTTGACTTCTGCAAACGACATGGGTATGTCGGCCATCGGTGGAACGATGAACTATAATCAACTGCACCAAGCAAGTGGGAGCTCCAGCCACGGTGTTTCACCCCTCGTTTCCAGCTGCAAAATAGCAGCAGGTCGATGGAACTGGCCAGCGCAACTGACGCAAGTCGTTCGCTTTTCACAGTGCATAGCGGCTTCTCACAGTTGGTCGCTGGCTGGCCTTTTTCTGAAAACGTGACAGGCCTTGGTGGATCGCACTTTGGAATGACGGTGCTTTTTGATGACAGCAGCAAGACACCACAAAGTATATATATAAATACACGCAAAGTCCTCTCAGGAATCGCGTGGTTCAAACCTTGTGCTGAACTGCTGCATGAGAAGAACATGTCGAAGTAGGCTCAAACCACACGACTCAGAAAGACCTCTTCGCCGCTGTCGGAAGAAAATGTTGCAGATGTTTGTCATGCATGTAGTTAGGTGGTTTCCTAAGTCATTGTCTTCGCCAAGAGACCTGCGCATTGAACCATCACTGCTTGGAGCCCCAAGATGCTCAGATTAAAACGGATTGCATGTGTTTGTTTTTTCTTTGGTATATATTGTATACGTGTTTTTAAAATTTGGGATTGTTTTGGATTCCTTGTGTTTCTTGTTTTTTGTGTTCCACTTTTTTGCCTCTTTCCTCTTTAGAATTTTGCTTGCGTGTTTGCGGTTTTTCCTGTTCTTTCTGATATATCACTTTTGAGCTTCTTGCTCTTTGTGCTTCTGTGTGTGTGTTGTGTAGTGTGCATGTGCCGGTGTTGTTTCTTGCTAATTTTTTTCGTTTGTGTTGTGTGTGTGTGTTTTTTGTTGGCCTTTGGTTTCTCGTGTGATGGGCGGAACCATTCCAACGTAGCACACCTTTTGTGGGCCACCCGATTGCAAAATTTTGAGCAGGAAGGACGAATTAAACCTATATAAGGGGAAACCTTTCTTGGGCCACCTTGAGGGTAAATTTAAAACGACAAAAGAGCAATTCCAAGGGCAAGATTTGAGCAGGAAGGAAGCATTGCAACGCAGCGCGCCTTCTGTAGCCGCCCGAAGGCACATTTTGGAATTGGGCATAGGGGTGCACACTGGGGGGGACGATACGGACAGTGTACACCCAAGCTACCCTGCTGCACATCACTGGAACTAGTTCTTTGTACGTTGGAGGTGGATGATCTTGGCTCAGGTGTGAGCAGCAGCGGTTCTTGGGTTGGGTAGAAATTGAGGGCAGTGCCCCTTTTGATTTCTTTTTTGTTATTTTTTCTTTTGCTTGGGCTGATGCCGCTGGCGCGCCCTACACGTCCAGTGAGGGCCGCCTTGGCCCAGCTCATTGATTTGGTGCCTAGCTGCCGTGTTTCAAGCAGCCGTGCAGGGCGGTGCCTTGTGCTGACCTGGGCGCGTCATCCTTTGGCTTGGTTGCTTCCCGTTTGTTGCCGGCAGATGCCCAGGGCGGGCAATGCCGCGGGCAACACTTTGTGGGATTTAGCTCGGGTGTCAGGCGGCGCCGGTCGAGCTGAATTTCCCTTGACGGTGGAGAGTTTCGCTGACAGGCTCCGACAGCGCCGCCTATCAGCCGAATCAACTTATATACGTGAAATTAAGAACGAAATTGGAATGCAGCGTGGGTCAAGTTCAAGAGCACCGTGCGCAAGGCTGAGCACCGCGTGTGCTCCGGGCTCGCACGGTGTGTGCGCCTGGAAACATGGGTGTTTCCTTGTTGGCACCGCGCGTTTCTTTTGGTGGTGAGCACTGTGTGCGTGCGCTGCAACCTCCCAAATCCGCAGTTGCAAAGGCGTGTGCTGCTGCCAAACCACCATCTACGTCCAAAAGCCGGAGAGGCACTGCTGCTTGCGCGCGCACCGCACTAGCAGCCCACGCCGAAGTTCGGCAGACTTTCACCCGAAAATGCTGGAAATTGCAAAGAAAAGGCGTCGCAAAGAAGAGCTAACCTTATAGGGAAGGTGACAGCCCTCCTCGCACAGCACCAAAGTGGTCCACAGACATGGATCCAAGCACGCAGTGAGGTTTGGAGAAGTTTGTAGAGGGGCTGCAACCAAGACTTCGCCCAACAATAGCCAACGGCCAACACGCGCCCCCACAATACCATAGTAGCAAGCCAACAGACTGTTCAACCAACTTTTTGCCTACCAACCTTCCAGGTTCCGACAGCTCACAGAGCAGCTGCAAAAGTTTGTCGCTTTCCCAATGGAAGTGATTCCGTAAAGGAACTCCAGTGGAAATCCAGTATGGCCCTGTGCAGGTTTCGTGGCAAGCGCAGCGCTTTGTGAGTTCGTGACAGCAAAGGCGCTCTTTTACGCACGCGGTCCGATATGTCCGTATGTGCGCTCTCCTGTTATTGTAAGGTGTTTCCTTAGATGTCCTCACGTATGTGATCATATGTGTGCTTTCCAGCGCTCCAGATTTCTAGACTCTAGACCTCTCAAACTTAGACCTGTGAGTCTCAAGACACAGATCTCATAGATCTCAAGACTAGGCCTTTGCATCCCCTAGATCTCTCTGGATGTCAAGACCCAGACCTCTAGATCTCTAGGCTAGGCCTGCAGGTCTAGAGACTTTTAGACCTTTTTGGATCCTCAAGATCAGCCGCCCAAGGGCAGAGCAGAGGAGTTTGCTCTCTTCTCCTTCCGTTTCACGGTCTTAAATAGGGAAACATCCCAAAGACCCCATGGAAGAAAGGACATGTACAAAAACCCATTGGCATCATTGGGTGTCTCCCTACAATAGCCCACTCTCATTTCTAGCCTGGTGCGCCACAATGGTCCATGTCAAGGCCGACTTTGCATGAATGTGCAAAAATTGCAAATGGATGCGCTTAGCATGCCCACCCCTATTCAAGGGTTAGATTTATATATAGTTTTCCCTGGACAAAACTTACAAACAAACAAACAAACAAGGCATGCTTGCTGTTCCAAACCATTTCACAATGCCAGTAGACATGTACACCACTGGCAGGCGCAGCAAGTGCATGGGCAATGACATCCTGTGCCACAGCATTGCGAAACACTACAGCTGCTAAATCAAAGAACAAAAAATATTAAAAATATACAAACGTAGACCCAAACAGCTTCAAAACGATTCGTTCAGACCAATATTAGTCAAAAATCGATTTCTCCCTACTTTCACCCCAAGAGCAAACTGCTTCATCAATGAATTTTTGTCGGCATTGACATCGTTATTTGTTCGGCCACGCTCCTCTCCAGTAAGCCGGGCCACAGAGACCAGCCACAGTGTTCAGGGGCGCGGCCAAGGCAAGGACAAGAGGAGGACAAGACCCGGACACAGAGCCCAGCCACAGAGTTCAGGGGCCCGGCCAAGACAAGGACAAGGGGAGGACAAGAAGAGGACAAGGCCCAGCCACAGAGCCCAGCACAGAGGACAAGAGGAAGACAAGAGCCCAGTAAGCCGTCCATAGCACACGAGCGCGCGCGCGCCCTGCTTTCTTTCTTTCTTTCTTTCTGTCTTTCTTTCTTTCTTTCTTTCTTTCTTTCTTTCTGTCTCTCTCTCTCTCTCTCTCTCTCTTTCTCTTTAAGTTTCTCTTTCTCTGTCTTTTTTAGCAGGGCGCGATCTGAGCGCGCCTTTCTGGAGCGTATTTCAGAGCGCGTGTGCCACAGAGACCAGCCACAGAGTTGACAGAGTTCGCGGCCAAGAGGAGGACAGAGGAGGACAGGGCCTGAACACAGAGCCCAGCCACACAGCCCAGCCAGCCCAGGCACAGAGCTGACAGAGTTCAGGGGCGTGGACAAGGCCTGGACACAGAGTTCAGGAGGACAAGGCCTGGACACAGAGGCCAGCCACAGAGCCCAGCCACACCAGCCAGCCCAGCCACAGAGTTGACAGGGTTCAGGGGCATGGACAAAACGAGGAGAAGAGGAGGACAAGGCCTGGACACAGAGCCCAGCCACAGAGTTGACAGAGTTCAGGGGCGCCGCCAAGAGGAGGACAAGAGGAGGACAAGGCCCAGCCACAGAGCCCAGCCACAGAGTTGACAGAGTTCAGGGGGGGCGGCCAAGAGGAGGACAAGGCCCAGCCACTGAGTTCAGGGGCGCGGCCAGTGAGTGTGGCCAGCGCTTTTCTTTGTAAGATAGAATTTCAACAGTAAACTGTTTGGTGAAAAAAACCATCCCTGAGCCCAATTTAAAAAAACGATGGAGACAGAAAATCACAACCTGGGGAGGTCACATGGCACCACTGGCCTCTGTTCAGGGGCAGGCAGGCTAGCATGATTGAGGGGGTTCTCTATGTGCGAGGATTTTCTCGTTCTGCATGTGCAACGGTGCCCGGGCAGGTCACCGCGCTTTTCACCAAAGCGTTGAAGGACGCCTTCCCCTCAATTCAGCAAGATGCGCGAAGCTGAGAAGGGAGATGATGTTTATGGGATATGATGTAGTTTCTCCGCTCTTCGAGCGACCTTGAAGATCCTGTGACTTGCCAGGCGTTGGTGACAAAGGGCAACCCTAAGTATGGCCTTGACCCGACTTTTATGCCATTTCAGACGTGCTACTGATACTGCCCTGCACTGCGTTAGCAACCAAGGTGACTACCAATGCAACAATGCCATGATGATATTCAAGGAACATGGGGCAGGCAGAAGGGATCGCTGCAAGTGAATGGTGGACCGAAGGGATACGAAGGATAGAAATGTTTAAAGACGCGCGTTGCCAGGTTTGGGTTTTGACAGCCCATTGAAAGTTGCAGAAGCCATTAGGCCAGATACCTTGCAGAAGCATTGCTTTCTTTGCGCGTGGAGTGTTTGCAGGGACTCCCTTCCGCCAAGCAAGCTGCTTGGGGACATTTCAGTGGCACCACAAGGATTTGTCACTGCGCTTGCCTTGAGAAAAGCTGACACGGATTGCAGGCAGCGCAATCAATGGAGCGATGTTGCCCAGCCTGTCCTTAGGTCAGAGTCAGTCCAGAATGGCTCAGCAGCAAGGTGGCTTCAGAAACTTGCAATGAGTCGATTTTTGCTTGAACAAAGAGGGTTTCGGAGGGAGGCTCATGCTGGCTCAGATAATTTGTTGCAAGATGCAGATGCTAAGGTTGGTGAGTGCCTTCTAAAGGGCGACATTTCCTACTTGGACCTCCCACGCAAGAGGGTCACAGCCTGTCGTGCTTCGCAATCATTTTCGGTGTTGACATTTCGACCTCTTGAGGTGGTGGTGGACTACTCATCACCAAACATTGCCAAAGAAATGCATGTTGGTCATCTCAGGCAGATAACATTAAGCCGTAGCCCGCAAAGGTGGCGCAATGGATTTCAAAACTCTGAAGGTCTACTATCATTGGCGAATCAGTGCGCCGAGTGCTTGAATTTTGCGGCCATGAAGTCCATGGTTTGCGTCTTAGTCCGTCTTCTTGATCGCTCGGTGCGCTGGCTTGGCGAACACCTGACCTAGTACCCTACGTGTATGTAGTATGTATATGTATATATATATATTGTGAGATTTGCCTTGGTTCAGTTGCAAGTGCAGCCATTTGCTTTTGTCCGCTTCGCTCGCTTCAAATCCAGCCGGCCCGAAGAGGAACCACCAAGCTCAAAAGCACCGGCGCTAACACACTTCAGGTCCGCTTGATGCGGATGACACACCATCAGAGAAGCAGTTGGAACGTTTCACTCGCACGCATACTTTGTTTCGTGTTGCGGTCAAAACAGTTGTTACCACTGCGCGGCTTTCGCACTGGTAGCGGAGCCGGACAACAGATCCGGCTCCTTCGCCTCCGCCCCATGGCGCATGACTCCAAGCAGGGTCCCCTCTACCGTGATGGCGAGATCTACATCGATCGGGACACAGCATCCCCCACTAGGGGGTAGATCCCTCTCTCATCAGGGAATACCGTCAGAGAGTTCTTTTTGCATGCAACGCCCTGGAGGGCGAAGGGAAGGACGCCGCTGAAGAGGCTCGTGATTTGGCAAAGAAGCAAGCTCGGCTCGCCACTCGTTTGATCGGCGGACTTCATGGAGAAGCCTGGAGGACCGTCCAAGACCTCATCACCGAGACCGACAAACTCAAGGAGAAGGACGGGTACAAGTCTGTGCTCCAGCGCTTGCAGAGCATGGAGAAAGAGGGCGTTGTCAGGCTCACCGAAGCCTTCGATCAGCACTTCGAGAGAACCCCTGGAGGAAGAAAGGCCAATCCATCGACAATTACATGAGGCAGGCGCAAGAAAGTTGGTCGATGCTCACTGAGCTCTCCGATGACACCACCATGTCGGAGAACCTGCGTGCCTACTTCCTGATGAAGCACTCAGGATTGAGTTCGCCAGATCCAGCTCTCCAATCAGAGTGCCTACACCCTCGAAGGCATCACCCAAAGCCTCCGTGTCAACTTCCATGACCTCCATGAGCGTGAGGAAAAGGTGATTGGCAGCCACGCCGCGACTTCAAAGGTCGCAAGCACTACGCCGATTTGGCGGAGGACGAAGAGATTGAAGAGCCCTACCTCGATGAAGAGGCCTACCAGGTGGATGAGATGGAAGATGAAGACGCCCTCGCCACCTTCGACGGAGAGTTTGAGCCACAGTCCGACCTTGGAGCTTCGTCTGATGACGAGGTCTATGAAGCTCACAGTGCAATGGACGCTCAACGGAAGAGCTACAAAGACTCCCGTCGCAAGCTCAAAGAGATTCAACGCAATCGTGGCTACTTCAAGGGCAACATCCAGGGCGAGTTCAGTGAGCGGGCCCAAGCATTTGCCCGAGAGAAGGCTCGATCCCGCTGCTCAGCATGTGGGAAGATCGGGCACTGGGCCGGAGACAGTTCTTGCTCAAAGTCTCATGAGAATGGCCCCAAGCGTGTCGACAAGAAGAAGAAGAAGAAGGGCTCGGGGAAAGGAGGAAAGGGCAAGCATAAGGCCAAGGCCTATGGGTGAGTGTGGACGTTGAGGACCCACACTTCTTCACCTTAGACATGGAGGAGGAGGAGGATGAAGACGCCTTTTGCAACACGGTCGGCCACACTGATGAGCCGCCCGATGACATGCGTGATGCCGACCTGGGTTCAAGGCGAAAGGCGTCTGCTCCAGCACCTTCCGTAGCAGGATGGATTGAAGCTGTTTACCTTTGATTCGGGGCGCCAAAGTGGACTGGGGCGCCAAGTATCATTCATGTATGTGCACTGAAAGTCTTTTGATGCATACCGTGATGAAGTCTGTTTCCCATTTTGCCTTGACTGGTGAAAACTAAAAAGCAATTATTACATGGAGAGTACCATTCATGTATGTGCCCTCAAAGGTTTTGAATGCATACCTACATGGTTCCATTACAACTCCTTCCTGCAATTTGATTGATAATGTTTGCTGCTTGTTGCACTGAGTAACGTCATCATTCTGTTTGTGGTGGATGTCACTTTTACCTTGATCCATCACAAACCACTAGTTCTGACCTAGGCCTTCGCAAACCAGTGGTTTATGATTGCTGGTCATCACAAAATCGAGGTTCATTCACTCGGTTATTTGTGACCGGTTTAATTTGTGCTGGAGCTGAGTCAGATCCATCACAAATCACTTGCTCCGCCCAGGGCCTGTACAAACCATTGATTTATTATCTGATGGACTGAGTGTTGGCCATCACAAATTCAAGGTTTCACTGGCCCGTTGGTTTGTGATGGATCTGAGTCAGATCCATCACAAAACACTACACTACCCCCGTCCAAAGGGTCGCCAAATTGTAATTGTTGCGTTTTCAAGGTTGCTCCGGGAAGTCGTGATTTGTGATGAATCTGACTCAGATCCAGCGCAAATTATATAAGCCCATCACAAATAACCGAGTGAATGAACCTTGATTTTGTGATGACCAACAATCATAATCATTGGTTAAAGCCCTGGTCGGAACCAGTGATTAGTGATGGATTAGGGTGAAAGTGAAATCCCTCACAAGCTGAATGATGACGTTACTCAGTGCAAACATCAGCCAACATTATCAAAATGGAACCATCTAGGTATGCGTCAAACAACTTTGAGGGCACATGCATGAATGATACAACGCATTAAAAAAAACGGTATGTCTTTCAGTGAGTGAAAGCGAAACTGAAGAAGTAGACTTCATCGAGGCATGTTTTTCACAAACTTTGAGGGCGCATGCATGATGAATGACACTTTTGGCGCCCCAGTTCACTTCGGCGCACCGAAGCAAAGGTAAAGGCTTAATTGGGAGGAGGTTGATGCGGCAGTTCCGGAGAAGGAGACCTACCAGCTGGAGCCTTCGCAGGCCCCGTGGTCAGCGTCGCCCGATGGTTATGTGAAGTTTGAGATGAAGGTTTCGCAGAGTAAAGTCCAAGCCATCACCGTGCCCAGCTTTGAAGGTGTTGAGCCCAGAGGAGGCCTCTATGACACGAAAGCCTACCACCCCGCCGCAGGCACAAAGGAAGTGCAGTTGGACCGCCTGCGTTGGTTGTTCCGTGGTGAGCCTGTGCCAAAGAAAGGATGCGCCAAGCAGTTCGTCCAGCTGCGAGAAGACTCAAGAGCTCGAAGCAGTGCTGCCCAAGAGCAAATGCCTGCGATGCCAAAGCCCAAGTCTAGACTAAGGCGGCACCAGCCTCACCACCACTGCCACGAGCACAGCCGGCAAGCCCAGTCCGCACCTCAGCCAACCGCAAGACTCGCGGTGCAGAGATCTCCATGGCCGGTCCAATGCCAGTTGAAGAGACGCAGAGCCCAAGCCGCATATATCGAAGCTCACCAAGAGCCCCAGTCTGTGTCCCCAGCTGTCTCGACACCCGAGAAGACCAACAACATGGACCCGCACACCGGCGCACGGAGATTGGTAAGGAGGTCCCTTCACTGGCTTGTCCTATTTGCCGGTCACCGATGGTGCCACGTCAAAACCGCTTGCCGAGGCGCCAGAAAGCTGCAGGACATCGTGCCGCCATTGCCAACGTTCTCAGGCCAGGGATCACACAGCCCATCCGGGCACCAGTGGTCCAAGTGATGCAGCACAGCCGGCAGTTTCACCGCCAGAATTCGGCTATGTGATTGAGGAGTCTTTGCATGTCCCCAAGATGACCGCGAATTCAGCTAATGAGCCCAATCCAGATGCCTCAGATGATGGCGGCGAAGGAAAACCGGGTCATCACCATTTTGGTCCAGCTGGCCCGGACGAGTTGGACGAAAGCAAGCTTTGTCTTCTTGACACCGCGCGCACGGCCTCCATGCTCAGCTCAATGGAGAAAGCAGTATGAGCTGACCTGTCACTTGCACCCTAACCGCCCAGAGGAAGACTTTCCACTTCGCCAATGGATCACAGACTCAAGATAAAGCTGTGGTCTGGAGAGTGCCAATTTACACCCAAGGCCATCGAGGAGATGTTTTCTCTGCAGAGATCGTTGACGGCATGACGCCACTTCTTCTTTCGATCTCAGCGATGGCAGCACTCGATATGGTGATCAAGCTGAAAGAGATGATTGTGGAAAGTCACAAGCTGGGAGTCAGCATTCCGATGATTCAGACACCGTCCAATCACCTTGCCATCAATGTGGCCTTTGATGAGAAGAGCATGATTTGCAGGAGCCTCGTTTTGCTTCCGAAAGAGAAGACCTGTTGGTTTAGTATGGGGAGGGGGCCACCTTTCCGCTTCTTTCAGAGTTGCCCATTCCCGCCAATGGCACGCCAGAAGGCGGCTACTTTCTTCTGGTTGCAAACCCTTGCATTTTACATGGCCAGGAAGTTCGTTGCAACATCCTTGCCTTCCACTCCAGTGTCACAAAACGTGTTTGCAGGTCTGCCCTGGCTGCCGAAGCCAGTCACCTCGCTGATGCTGTTGAGGCTGGAGATTGGTTGATTGTTTCCCTCACTGGAAAAGTTGACTTGAAGAACTGGAGCGATGTCATCGAGAAGCGCTCTCGACTGTATGTTACTGATGCCAAGAGCGTCTACGACTACTTGCAGAAGGATGCCACTAGCACCTCGACTGACAAACGCATGGCTATCGAGGGGGCTTTGTTGAGGGAAACCATCAGAAGACCAGGAGCTGATGTCAAATGGATAGATGGAACGCAGAATCTGTCCAATGTCCTGACAAGACAGGAGCCGACAAGACTCAGCTCAACGAGTTCATGAAGAACAGCAAGATGAGCCTTGCGCAGACCGACGGGAATAGATTCCTAAAGGAGAAGCAAGCTGGACGCCAAAAGAGGCGAAAAGAGAAGCAAGAAGACCCAGCCAAGATGGCTCAGAAGGAAAAGCGAAAGCAGCAGTTGGCTGAAGAGTGGCAAGATCACACCAGCTCAGATGAACAAAAGCAAAACAAAATACAACGAGTGTGAGATTTGCCGTGGTTCAGTTGCAAGTGCGGCCATTTGCTTTTGTCCGCTTCGCTCGCTTCAAATCCAGCCGGCCCGAAGAGGAACCGCCAAGCTGAAAAGCATCGGCGCTGACACACTTCAGGTCCGCTTGATGCGGATGACACACCACCAGAGAAGCAGTTGGAACATTTCACTCGCACGCATACTTTGTTTCGTGTTGCGGTCAAAGCAGTTGCTACCACTGCGCGGCTTTCGCATTTATTTTTATGTATTGATTGTATTTATATATATATAAGTGTGTTTTTGTGTTGCTTGATGCCCTTGCACTTTGTCTCTCATCGGAACACACACACACACACACACACTTACGATTGGGTGTACTGAACTGAATGCCACATGCCACACGCCAGCCTGAGAACCCAAATCCTGAAAGGTCCAGGAAAGTCCTAAAGAGCCTGGGGGTCTTCAAAAAGGAGGTGAGGCCAAAAACTCAAGTCAAGGTCGAACGACAGGGTGACGACGGACGCGCGTGTCTGCCAAGCTCATTAGCCATTTAGAGGAAAGTAGAGTCACTACTTGTTCAAAAGTTCAATAGAAGCAGGTACGTCGGTGAGCGTCCCCACCGATATCAGTGTTCAACGCAAGCCTCTTCGTTGGGCTGGTACTTGCATGAACAACCAGCCCCCCTGCTTTAAAAGAAGAAACCGTTAAACGCAATCCAAGAGGATCCCTCGGACTACAAGGGGCACACACACACACACGCCTCCCCGAAGGGAGGCGTAAAACTAAGGTTAAGGCAAATGCGCACGCGCGCGCGCACGAGAGACAAAAGAGTGAAAACGTGACAAGAGGACAGGACGGGACAAAAGTGTAGGCCGTTTTGATGAAAGGGGAACCAAGTGCACAGGGACAAACAATGAAACCCACCTCATTATAAAGACCTGGGCCACCTAAAACCTGCGTTTAAAGCACATGTAGTTGTTTACACGCTAAGGCCGGGACCAATGTGCGCGCAAACGAAAGAAAGGATGAGATGAAAGACATGAAGACAGGAGGACGTGAAAGAAAAGAGGAGAACAAAGGTGTGTGAAGGGGAAAAAGATGAAAAGGGAACCAAATGGAGGGGACGAAAACCAATGAACCCAAACCTCATTAAAGGACCTTGGCAAGCCTTGTTGAACAGGTACATGCTGTGTGTGCACCAATGAGCCTTGAACAAACTTTGGTCGCTGTGACCACGTACGGCCTGCCCGGAGGCTGCCACCTTTGACCGCTACGGTCACGTGTAGGCTTGAGCCAGCTTGGAATTCAATACTTCAACAAGTCTTGGCAAATAACTTTCGCATAAACCTCCTGCTGTCCGCTTTGGACACCTACGTTCTCAGGCAGGGGGAACAATGCACAAACCCCCGTTCAACGGGTCCACTGCGGGCTCATCCCGGCCTGGCATGAAGCCAGACACACTTATGATTGGGTGTACTCAACTGAATGCCACATGCCACACGCCAGCCTAAGAACCCAAATCCTGAAAGCCTGGGGGTCTTCAAACGGAGGTGAGGCCAAAAACTCAAGTCGAGGTCGAACGACGGACGCGCGCGTCTGCCAAGCTTATTGGCCCTTTACAGGAAAGTAGGGTCACAACTTGTTCAAAAGCTCAAAAGAAGCAGGTACGTCGGTGAGCGTCCCCACCGATATCAGTGTTCAATGCAAGCCTCTTCGTTGGGCTGGTACTTGCGTGAACAACGCAGCCCCCCTGCTTTAAAAGAAGAAACCGTCAAACGCAATCCAAGAGGATCCCTGTGACTACAAGGGGCACACACTTGAGATATTGTGTACTGAACTGAATGCGGTGCCACACGCCGGCCTAGGGTTCCATTTCCTAAGAAAACCAGAAGGGACCA
>CAXAMN010022417.1:24526-42759 GCA_963970005.1 Durusdinium trenchii | reverse complement strand
CATCAAAACATGACCGAGACACCGTCACAACATGATTGGGACACCATGACAACATAACCGGGACACCATCAAAACACGACCGGGACACCATCACAACATGACTGGGACACAATCAAAACATGATCGGGACACCATCACAACATGACCGCGCCACCATCACATGATCGGGACACCATCAAAACATGACCGGGACACCGTCACAACACGACCGGGACACCATCAAAACATGCCCGGGACACCATCACAACATGACCGGGACACCATCACAACATGACCGGGACACCTTCAAAACATGACCGGGACACCATCACAACATGACCGGGACACCATCAAAACATGACCGGGACACCATCAAAACAGGACCGGGACACCATCACAACATGATTGGGTCACAATCAAAACATGATCGGGACACCATCAAAACATGACCGGGACACCAGCATCACATGACCCGGACGCCATCAAAACATGACCGGGACACCATCAGCCCACCAGCTCTGACGGTGACCCGACGGCGCCCGTCTGCCTATTAGTTTTGCAAGACCCCATAGCATGGCTATTGGGGAACTAAATACAGGATAGTTTAACTTCAGGAAAATTCAGGAAAATAGTTTGATTTACAGTAATATTGTCATACTTGTTGTAATCACTGTCATACATGAATTGTTCTTTGACTATCTTTCAATGAATTTTCACTTCAAGAATTACTTTGGAAAGTTGTATAGGTTGCTTACTCCAAAATGACATAGCTGAACTACCCAAAAGAATGAACAAATAAGTACTGTACTGTAAAATCAATCATTAACAAAGAGATAAGTACGCCATGGTTCGCGTACCTTCTGGATTCAAGATTGAAGATCCCACCCAAAGTCCTGGCAGAATCTTCAGTCTTGAATCCAGAAGGTACGCGTACCATGGCATACTTTTCTCCATCCTCAATCCGCTCCAAGTACTGGAGTCTTACTTTTTTTTCTTTCTTTCTATGCCCATTGTATACATCCGAGGAGAGTGTTCACCTCAAAACAACCATTTGGAAACATGTCACAAAATATCAGTTAATCCAAAATTATCACACAACACACGGCAATTTACAGCAGAAAACACACACATTGGGTGGGTATTGGAAGGGGGGTACCATATACATTTTTATATTGAATTGATATGCATGTACGCGTGCAAAAACATGCGTGCAAACAGCAAGGACCAGTTCACCTTTAGGTGAACATGCAAACCCTCTCGAAGCATGGTGATTGCAGCAACAGTGGCAGCTGCTTGCCGGGTTGAGGTTGTAGTGGTGGTTGGACACAGGTCGCAGATCTATTTTGTCCCGCCCTCCCTCCCTAGTTTTAATGGCATGTGGCATAGTCGATGCCCTCTGCCGGTCAGGCAAGCCAGGTTGCTGGTCCTGGTGCAGTTGGGGGAGGGTGGGAAACCGCATAATACCCAGATTTCCTCCTGCAGCAAGACACTGTAATTAATCAAGAAACATGGCACGACAAGAGCAACCCTTGCAGCTGCACTTGCATTGGCCTGCCCTTCACCTGATGATACTCAGTCTGCGCAGGTCAGGTGAGACAGTTAAGCTTGGTGACTTGCTGGATGAGGAAGTGCACTTAGCTGCATAAGTACCTGTTAGTTCAACTAAATGAGCCACTCAAGTCTGAATTAACAACTGGGCAATATGCTCCACACAGCTTGCTTCGGCCTGCAGCAGGCCTGTCGCTTGATGAGCTGAGGCCGTGCAAAGGGCGGCCCTCGCAACTCGGTGCAATGAAACCCAACACCAGAGAGGGGCACCCAGGCCCACGGTAGGTGGGGGTTGCCCGCAACTCTTGACCTGAACACAAGGAGATCAGCAAAAGAGTCGAAGAGCAATCGAAGGATGGTGGCGAGGCCTTCCTCTCAAATCCCGAGGACCTAAAGACCACAAAGGCAACAACTGTTTAAACTAGTCAGTCCCGCTGTGAAGTGTCAAGGAGCAGATGGATGCGGCCCAAAAAATAGGTATTGCAGCCGTAAGGTACTTTGATATGAAGCAGTTTTCAGCTCAGCTTACTCTGTCAGTTTCCTTGTGCAAACTGCCCCGATGTTGAGCTCGGATGAGCTGTCAAGACATTTTTGCGAGTCTATTCAGGAACAGGACTAGCAATTATGTCTTCAACTGGGACAGGATGTTAGACGCAAAGGTGCGCTGTACAGTGGGACTTTACAAGCTGACATAGGTAAAGCACGCCTCCGTCATGTGTTTTGCCATCGATGCATTTTGCTCAGGGCAACTCTGCAGTTTTTCTTTTCTACGCCTATGCCAGAATTCGTGCGCTCAGCTTAAGAAGACAAGTGCAACCCACAGACCCTTTCCGTAACAAAGATGCATTTCACACTTCGAGTGAAGCCCAGTCCATCCAACGCAAAGCTGGCATTGACGTTCACAGCATTCCCTCAAACTGCTTGCAGGCGAGGCATGTTTTGATTTGATTTGATGAAATATGTTCAAAACAGCTGACTGTTTGAGGGTTGCTTGGCATCAGCATTTAGTGGCCAAGTGTGTGCTGGGCTGCAGGTGAAACACCCAGCAGAACGAGATCTAGCGTGGGACCCCCAAGCAATGCCAACTCGCACAAGCAAGGTCAAGACCTCGCGCAACCTCAAGCTGGTATAGGTATAGGTATGGAGAGACAGCTGGACCCTTTCCAATTCACAAAAGGCACTACTTCTTCCTTATGTTATTTCTACCTTTTGTTCTCCAGACGTCTTTGCTTTGCTGCATAGCTTGTCGCTGGAAATCGTTTCTTGTTTGCACTTCTTCAGAAGTCCCTGAAGTTTGATGAGATCTGCCAACATGACAATGCGATTGGGAATCCCTATGATATCTTAGAATCCTTCAATAGAATACATTCCTCACAAGGGCGCTTCCATGGAATCCCACCGTCCAAGCCTCGCCTCACAGAGGTACTGTAGCTCTTGCACCGCCACTGCTTCGCGCATCATCGTGCATCCACGTTTAAGGTGCCTTTTACACAAACAAACATAATGAAAGAATGTGTAATATATGGGCACCCTTCTATGTTGACTGACAGGATTTTCTCCCTCTCTCTCTCAGCCACTTCGCTGTGGCCGACTCCAACAAAGCTCAGCGCCCGCATGTGTCTTATTTAAAGTGCCCCACAGCGATGTCGGTATCCAATCCAAGAATCTCTGGGCCCACTCGCATGCCGCAAGGGATGAAATGGCGCCATGCCCCGTCGGACCAAGAAAACTCCCGACATGAGGAATACCCCTTTGACGATGGTCGTCCAAGGACACCAAAAACAAGGACAAGATGGGGTCAGTATCAGGACCGACCCACCTACGGCACCGTTCATCTCTATGTGTCAATCATGCATATTGTCTAGTTTTGTAATCCAGGTTCCGGGTTCCCTTAGCTATGTAAATTAATCAGGGGTGATCCTGACGTATCAATCACTGTATGTGTTCAATCAATGTTCAAAACCTGGGCACAAATGACTGACAATCCAGCATGCAAATCCAGCATGCAGCATGGTATTTGTCAAATTACTTGGAAGCATTTGAGGTCATTACAAGGCAGGTGACCCCACACCAGATCAATTTGTTGTTTCAAATTAATCTGGGTAGGGGATCTCTATTTGATTGAGGAGTGAGTGCAGATGTACTGAACCCTTCAAATAAACTTTTGCTCGACTCAAATTGACAGATCGCAAGACCTCAAATTGACAGATCGCAAGACCCAAGAGGAAACGTGAGGAAAAGATTACAAAAGACTGGAGCATACCATTGAATGAGAAGGAACTTTGCCTCGACTGAAGAAAAATAGACTTGTTTGGAGGTACCCCAGGTTCATATTTTCACAAGGAGATCGAGCAAAATACTAATTGGGTCCAAAGTATGGGGTTTGATTATATATAATGATTTTGTACTAATTGAGGGATAACTGGAGAACCCCTTCCCTTTTTGAGTGAATCTGTGTTGTATGATGTTGTATGTGTCATCTATGCCTTGTGTCATTTGCATCACCAGATCGATGAAAGGCCTTTCTACAGTTTGAGCAGTTTCTCACTATTCTCACTGCCAGCGCTCTACTTCATGTCCTATACCCTCCGTTCACAATATAGCACAACACCTCCAAATCAAACACTGCAAAACATTGCATCTTCCAATGTGTTGCCTTTTTTTCTCCCACCACTTCCCCTCCAGATGGACAATTCCGTTCCCAAACGAAAATGCCACCCCCCCGCATAGCTAAAGCTGACACGAAGGAGTGAGACCAAACGCTGATGTTTGCTGCTCAAGCTTGCTCATGCCCACACCGTTTTCCTTGTCATCGGCTCTGGATTTCATTAGGTTCGGTGTGGAAGCCCACCTTTGAGGCCTAGCCTGTCCTTTCCACTGCGGTAGTCCGTCGATTACCGCACTCGCTCTCTCCTTCATCTCCGGCTTTGGCTTTGGGACTGGGCTTGTCCTTGCCATCTTCCGGGCCTTTCGTCTGGGCCGTCTGGGGATCTCCTGCCCCTTTGTCCTCCCAGGCCTACTTGTATGAGTGATCAGTGATCAGGCTGTTGAACTTCTTTGATCACAAGTTCAACAAGTACTCACTACTCCTGAGGGTGGACATCTAAGAGAGGAAGGTGGTTGAGCTTAGCGAGGTGGGCACCACGGCTGCTGAGACTCCTGAATATTCAGGTGATGCTCTTTGCTTGTGTGGCAATCTTCGTGGGGGCAAGCTTTCCGTCCGACAGAGGGCTGAGCATGCCTGGTCAGCTGCCTGCTGGGCCAGATTTGTTCTTGAGGGACGGGTCTTCTTCTTTGACGCTGTGAAGTTTGGGTCTGGGCGCAAGCAGGTGGTGTGTGTTCGCAGTCGCTGTGCTAGTAGGCCTGCTGCTGTGTTCTTTGTCATGCACCTGTGCATGACAGCTTTTCGCGGGTCACTAAGACCTCTATGCTTGTCTGTTTGTCTGTTTGTGATGCTGTCTGCAGGTCTTGTTTTGTCAGTAGGTCGTACAGGGCCTTGGCATCCACGATGAGTCGCGGGTTGTGTTGCAGCTTGGCTGTGTTGCTGTCTCAAGGCGTGGAGACCATATCAACTTCCAGAACACGGTGGCGTAAAGCAATGCATCAGATGCTTCTGATGCTGCCTGGCTCTCTGCTGCTAGGCTTGACCTGGCCACACGGGGCAATTTCCAGCTTCTCCAGTCGATCAGGTGGTAACCACCCTCTTGACCTGTGGTCACACTCTATTGGACCATGAGAATCAGGTGACCGCCCTGCGATGTCAGAGCGGCCTGCTCGCGAATGCGGCGTCGCTATATGCGATCAGTGTGAGTTATCTGGGCTGCCGATCTTCTGGAACTTCAATCCGACATCGCTGTATTGCAAATCTCAAGCACTTGTTCGCCTCCTTGAGTGTGGAGAGCGTAGCTTTGCTGGTCAGTCCGGCCAGTTGGCTGACTGTTGCCTGGAGGTGTGGGCTGCTTTGTGTAGCAGGCCACTGGAGTGCTCCCACTAAGCCTCTCAGCATCGTTCGTTGTTTCTCGCTGACCGGTTGGTCGCCATTGGGGTTGTCCTCAAAGGATATGGGCTTTTGCTTAGCCAGGTAGCTGGTGTACTGAAGCTCGTAGTGGTGTTGGTTGATCCGTTGATCTTGGCGCCACAGTACTCGATGTCCGAGTCCTGTTCCCAGGTGCGGAAAGTGAAGGACTTCTTCATCTGTTCAACAAATTTCCGGAATAATGCTTCATTGTCCATTGCTTCGCAACCGAGGATGTCATCGACGTGTACTAGGCCAAATAGGCCAATCAGTCGTGGATGTCGGACGAGGTTGTCGTTGTCATATTTTTGGTCCAGCCACTGTTCTTCAGGCATGTTCAGGCGCCTCGTAGTTGTAGACCATGAAGGGACACGGATCCAAGGGGTACAGCACTGCTCCAAGCTCGGTCACAAGCCGTATGGCAGTTGCATCAGAACCTTGTCCCCCTCTTGGCCTTGGAGGCCCGGCATCTTCTTGGCGTCAGCCGGGAGCTTGATCCATAGAGCCCTGTGACTTGGATGTTCTTTTCCTTGGAGGAAAGCTGTTGACGCGTCAGCAGAAAAGGTGCTCCAGCCAGTATTGGCAGCGTCCGCTCCATGCATCCGGCTCTCGAAAGCCTTGGGCGATGAGCCTGGCTTTGGCTCTGGGTTCGCCGCTAGGCCACATGGACCACTTCAGAATGAAGTGTGCCTTCAGAATGCGGTCAGTTCAAACAAGCTTTCAAGCTCTTTGCGCTTGGCAGTGGGGAACGCAAGGCGGTCTTCCATGGTCGTGCGGCGTTCACTCAACTGGTCTTTTCTGGCCTTCATGTTCTTGGGTCGTTGTGTTTGCTCTCCTCAAGTGTGAGGTATCCACTCTCCACCATCCTGGAGGCAGTGTTGCGCTGTCTGCTTTGGCCATGTCGGCCTCACATGCTGTTTGTAGCGATCAAGCGCAGGCGGTTTACTGTAGGGGCTTGATGCGGCGCGTCGACTCTCGAAGGGCTCTCTGTTTGGTCCATATCTGACATATCTGATGCGGTTTGTGGTGGTTGGAGTATAGAATGAGAGAGTCTCTTGCTGGTCGACTCTGGCCCTCGTGCTGGAAGGTTTCTGGCACAGCAGGAGTGTTGTACGGTGACTGCTGATGCTCTGGTATTGTATCAGTGATCTCCTGTTCGATCACGCTGGGTGGTGGTTCTGGTTCTTTTGCAGTGCTGAATGGCGGTGGTGCTGATCGAGTGGTTGGAGTGAGCTCCATGCCACGCTGTTCCGGTGTTGTTGTGTCTGTGGGCACGTTTGGCTCCATTGGCTGGTCATCATCAGGCTCACCCGATCATAGGTGCTGCGGCGGTAGCTGTTGATCGGTGCGCACGGTCTGTCCTCAGCGCAAAGGTGGTAGTGCCTGTCCAGTGGAAGGGCATTCCCCGGTTGGCGTTGGGAAGTCGCCAGTCATCTCTCAGCACCGTTCGGTTGCTGTGTGGCTGTTCTGGTCTTCGGATCGTCGTGGCTTTGGAGTCTTGGAAATCCTGCCATGGGGCATGGTCATCGGACGTTGGTACATATAGTGTTTGCCTGGGCCTGACATGGATGCGATGCCATGTGAGGCCATCTTCCTCGACATCCCAGTGATCTTGTGGTCCAGCCGGGTTCACAGCAGGTGGTTCCGTGATGTCGTCTTCATCTTCGGTGACCACCTCAGCACGCTTGCGCTTGTTTGTCTTGGTGAGGTCAGCGTAGAGCGTTGTGCTTCTGCCACGGATCTGGTCTAGGGCCTGTTCTCATCGGTGTGGTTGAGATCTGGCCTCAAGTGTTCACTGGAAAGTCGTAGGAGAGTTGTGCTGTGTGCAACCGGGTAGATGTTAGTTGTTGGGCCTGCGCAGCCTGGCTCGGTCATCACGACCACTCCAGACCCTTTCCGTCTTAACTTTGGCCCTGCTCCACCAGGGGTGTCACGCCAATAGTAGACGCTTGGCCAGTGGCGTAGTGGTACTGGACGGCCTGGTGTTGGCGGAGGAGAGCTCGGCGCAACCTGGCGTCATTGTCGACCTCGATCATGTGGTAGCTGCTTGCTTCTGCAGGTGGAGCTTTTGTTCCATAGCTTCGCTTGGAGTCAGCTGGGCTGTCGTGAGTTGTGATCCATGAATCGGGCGTGGGAAGCTGCATGCCCATTGCCCATTGCGTGGCATTGAAGCCGTGCACATTGGGTGTGTTGTTGATCTGAACCACGACATAGGAGAGAGGGCAATCTGGTCATGGATGTTCATGCTGTCATCCAACTGTTGCGCTAGGAAAAGTTCAACGCCGCGCCCCAAGACTTGATGACGTCTTTCGACTACGCTCAACCTGGTATGTGCCTGGCCTGGGGCAATCTCAACTTCGGTTCTATGGTCGCTCGCCCCACGTTGGATGAGGCTCTCCGATAGCTCTCTGGTCAGAACACGGGCTGCCATGAACTTGGTCGTGGTGTCCACGATGGACAACACTGGAACTGGAGGCGGTTTGTCTCGGCTGTGTCGTCGTGGAGGATGGATCCACACGGTGTCTGCTTGGACTCTGGTGTTGCAGCTGCCGGCTGTTCGCAAGGTGCTCTTGGCAACTTGCGCTGGTGCTCGGTGGGCATCACATAGCTGGCATGTATGTTCTCGCGCTGCTAGAAAGATTGAGGCACTGGCATTCTTTGTCTTCAGCACCTTTGCCAGTACCAAGTTGGTTGGATGGCTGAGGTTCCGATGTGGTCGGTGTACGGTTCAGCGCTGCCAGTTGGGTCTCCTGCAGCCTTGTGGGGATGCCACGGTTGTTGTCGATCTGGTCATCATCCTGTTCCATGAATGGTGCACGCTCTCTGTTGCTCTGCAGCGGCGGCAGCGTCTGCTGTTGTTTTGTTCCGCTGTTGCTTGTATTGCTTCTGTCGGTTCGTCTGGCCAGAAGTCGTGCTGGGTGAAGTCATGGAGGATGTTGGCCCACTGTTCGCACATCTGTGGATGGTAGCTTCCAGCTGCGGCGGCTCGACTTGGGAGAAGTGCCTTCCAGTGGGAGGTGGTAGTGGTCATCAGTGCAAAGTCGTTCAAAGTGTTCTGCTTGGGGCTCGTGTGTCACCCTCATTGTGAGTTTGCGGATGTGTTGCTCAATGCCGTCATGGCCTGGCATGGTGGCTCCGTACTGGCACATTGGTCGATGCGGGCGTCATAGCCTTCAAGCTGTTGTAGGGTTTGTGTCTCCCAGGACTGTGCGTACCTGGGGTGCTCAAAGAATGAGATGCGTTGCTGTTTGCGTTGTTTGTTGTGAATGGTCTTGCTTGCTGAATCTGAGGTGCGTTCCTTCCTCATGTTCTTGTTGTGCTTCGAGTCGCTCTTTGTCGGCCTCCGTCTTGATGTTGAGTCGCTGCATAGGCGACCACTTGGTGCAAGGAGGTGCGATCCAGATAGCTTCGGGGGCTGCATGGTAGAAGAGGTGAGTGAAGTCTCGCTGATGGCTGGGTTTGGTGAAGTCCCAACCGTTCAGGATGTCGAAGGTCTTGACTTGGTATCCTTTCTTGGCCATGGCGGTTGCCCAATTGGCGTTGCCAGAGTAGATTTCCAGAACTGCATTGTTCTGGTTTCATGGGCAGCAAGAACTTCATCCGTGGTTGCTTTGCGATGCAATGCTTGTTGCTGTTGATGTAGTCTCAAGGTGCGGACCGGTTTGTCGGTCAGGGCACGCCAGTGTGTGGTGTCATCGTCGGATGGGTCAGATGTTTCGTTGCTGTCGCTGTCGCTGGATGTCTCCTGTTGCTCTGTTGGGTCATCGCCGCGCAGTGCTTCCTCCAATTGGAGGTCTGGCATTCTTTGGCCTGTCAGCTCCAGGTAGTGCCAGAGTGTGTAATGCTCAGGAGACTGTTGTGTGTCAGGTGGTCGCTGTGTCCATGGGTTGTAGGTCTCCTCAAGGACGTAGTCAAAGGCATAGGGACCTGTGAGCTTCTGCGAAGTGAGGTCGTCATCCAACCTGAGGAGATGTTCTTTTCGTGGACCCATGGCGATTGGCTTCCACTCATCTTCGCAACCTTCACGGGCCTTCACGGTGTCATCGATGTAGTTGAGGTGAGTCTTCAAGGCCTTCAAGATTGGCCTTCCAGGGAGCAAGAAGTGGTAGTGCTCGGTCTGGTAGCCAAGCCTGTGGCAGTGCTCGATGTAGTGCATGAGGGTCCCATGTCCCAACACCATGCAACTTGCTCCTCCATCCAAGGTGCCACGTAGGCCTTGTGGTTTGGCGGCAAGGTCCTTCATCTCAGTCGACATCATCATGGGGACTCACTCTTTGTCTTCTTGGAAGAACTGGTGGTCGTGGATGCTGGACTGCGTTTTGCAGTCTGGGGGCATTGCGCTGCATAATGTCCAGGCTGGCCACAACGAAGGCATGTTCCGGTCCTTGGCGATGTGTTCATGGATGCTGCAGCTTTCTTACCTTTTGCCCCTTTTCCTTTGGACTTTGGTGGATAGGATCTCTGGGGGCCGGTGCCTTGGGCAGCATTGGTGTCTGTCCGGGCGACGACGGGGTAAAAGCTACGGTTCATCTTCAGTTCTGCGAAACGCCGGCGGGCGTCAAGGTAGGTGGCATAGCATTCCTCCCACTCAGGGTCGTCCATGTCAGGTAGATCATCTTCCTGAGCGGCATGGAAGTGTTCTTCTTCATTGGGGTCTTCCTCATAGTAGGCACCCTCATGCTCTTCATCCTCAGGGAAGTCGTCATAGTTCTGCTGGAGGTAGTGTATGCCGTTTGAGGTTTCTTCCAGCGGCTGTTGCGCTTGCCACGGCCACTGGGTCGTTGGAGGTGACTGAATCCAACTCTTCCCCTGTAGTCCTGGCCAAAGAGGTAGTACATGGCTTCCTCGACTTTGGCCTCCTGCAAGGTGGGGCCACATTGTGACTGCACCAACTGCGCGACTGCTTCAGCTCCTGGGTCAGGCCACTTCGACGAAGAAGAAGCCATCCAGTGACCTCAGTGGGCAACTTAATGCCATGCTTCTCCACTTCTCTCAAGCACTCGCGGTGATCCGTGCAGTAGGCCAGGCCATCAAGGTGTGCTCTCCTGGAGTAGAAGAACTTCTCAAAGGCTCTGGGCTGTTCAACCCTTTCGTCATACTTGAGTGCGGTCGAGGACCTCGATGATCTTCTCAAAGCCTTTGTCCTTGCCATCGCTGATGGCCTCAGCGATCGGCTCGATCTGCTTCCAGGCAATGCCGGTGAGGTTGGTGATGATGTTGATGATCTCTTCAAGAGGCTTCTTCTGTATCACCATCTTCTTGTGGTAAAGATGGATGCGAGCGTGCCGCTCTCTGTAGTGCGAGGGCCTGTTGTTGAACTGAGGGGCCCAGCCCAGCTGTCCTTGGTGGACTCTGTAGCGCTCGTCGATGATGTAGCCATCAATCCTGTAATCCTCTGGGGCGATCTCAAAGGCAGCGCAGGTAGCGTATGGAGCTCGAGCCCGTAGGCTCCGCTACCAATTTGATGGTAGCACCAGCTTGAAGCACCGCTGGAAGCGCGCTCCAACTCAAAGGAACAAAGCTGCAAAGCTGCCGCCGCGACCTTTTCGCGGGACAGTTGCCACTCAAGGCATGGCGTCACGTGACATGTGAACCCGCCCTGAGCTGGACATGGGGCGGTTCGCGCCGAAAGGCGCAGCGGTGAAAGCATCAAGTCGTTTGATCTGACATCGGGCGCTCAAGCGGCCGAACTTCGAACTCGATGTGTGGGACACACATTCACAGGTGTGGAATACTTTGTTCAAATATGCTGCTCATGGAGTCGGCGCGACAGGACGACAAGGGAGAGACGGTTGTCCCATGGCCTTAAAAGGCCACGCCATAATAGTCACACACCGAGAACACGCAAGCTGAAACAGCACGACAGCATTCCTGACACCGCCGCCCCTGGACCTGGTTGATGTACGTTTTTTGATGTTTTTGCTTCCTGCGGTTGTCCCATGGTCTTTAGAGCAATGTGCTCTCTTCCTATACCTGAAGTAGGGGCCCAATAGCTCGCTATCTGGGGAAAGTCTGAGACGATGTGTTCATTGCAGCGCCAAGGTGCATTACTTTTGCCTCAATAATTTGATTGTCAAAGCTGATTCCTTTGGGGAGTTTCCCTCCATCTTCGCCTTCACGGTCGCGGGAAGTTCGGGCTCTCCATTGCATCGGGGCACGCCATGCGATCCGTGGTCGATGGCAGCCCTTCTTCGCACCAGGGAGGCCGAGCAAGCGCAGGAAGAGCGCCGCAGGGCGCCAGCGAAAGCCCAAGCGGATCAACTGCTGACCGGCTACTTTTGACTCTTGACAGGGAGCGCTCCGGGCGAATGAAAAAGTGGAAACCGCATGGCCAGAATGAATGCGCAGCACGCCACCTTGCTCATGTTTCTGGAAAGGCTCACACCAAGTAATTGCGTTTGTATTACATACAATGTGAATGACAGAGTAATCGAATACGGCACCTCTACCTGAATATCTCAAAACAACTGGTTCGTGCGATTGTCATCGCGAAGCCACCTGAACTTTTTTGGCTATCTGCATGACTTGGCCTTCTGAGGCTGAAGCTTCTTCAATTTCCTGATGTCATCGAGGCACGTGGAAAATAATAAAAGGTGTTCTGCAAAGCCTCGTTCGCGCAGCTTTGTGCCGCAAGTCGTTCACAATCAATCGAATGTGGGAGGCAATTTTGGGCGACTTGCATTTGCACCATCTCACTGACTACTTGTGGGAGTCTCTTGCACGCAGACAGAGGAACAACATTTGCGTGGCCCGCAATGGTGTGACAGAGGCCTTCCAACTTGCATTGAATGTGTGACGAGGCTGTGCAATACTTTGACCGGCTTTTACATGAAGTGCAAGGCACGCTTCACACGCTTGCCCCATCATGACGCGTGGCCACGCGCGCCAAGGTCCTTGGAGAGGAAGCGCAGTCCTGCAGGCTGCTTTTGTGTGAGGCCACGCGTAAGGCACGAGAGCATCAGAATCCGTTGGCAATGAATCACTCTGTCAATGGGTTTAGATTTTGGTCCTGCACGCGCCAAGTTCTGACAGGTCCTCTTGAAGAGCTTCCAGCTGATGGGTTTCACACCTCTTGACAAGATATGATTCTCACACAGCAGTGTACAGAAGGCATTGCTTCCTAGGCCACGCAGATTGTTGGAGCTAGGCCTGCTTGTCCTGCAGTCCCCGCACCCTCAAGCATGGTTCAGGAGACTATGTTCAATAAGTTATGTAAGCCAGGGCGAGTGGGTCTAGGGCCTTGTACTGTACAGCAGAGATTCATGGATAAACAATTTAGATATGTTCTGTCTGAGCGTTCGCAGCCGTCCGCAACCATTCGCAACCGACAGCGACCGTTCGCGGTAGGATGCTAAGGCGCTGACATTGGGGGAAGGTTTTGGAGGGTTTTGGGTCGAAGCATGACGTGTCAGATCCTGTTGGGTGTGGCTGTGACATTGGGTGTTGCATCGACGTTGCGTTTTCGTGACAAATCTCAGCTGAAATTATGATTTTTGTGGATGGAACGTTTCGAAATCATTCCAAACCTGTGGTTGGCGCAAACTTTGCTGAAGCTCTCATGACATGATATTGTCACTTGTCGTGGCAGGTGCAGGACTTTGTGGGTGTGGAAGTGGAATTGGCAGGCGCAGGGAATCGTGAGGTTGCGAGTTGTGGTGGAGGTGAATGTTGCTGTGACACTGGGATTGGCGTGTAAGCGGGTGTTGTTTGGAGGGGCTGGGAATCGCGAAAGCGCTTGGCAGGGCTGCTTGGTGTGAGTGCTCCGATGGGGCTTCCCGCTTGACTCTTGACTTTTGGAGGAGGTCTCATACGAAATGCTCGTTTTGGAGACTTTGACGTGTGACCTCTTGGACGAAGTTTCGTACGAAACGCTCGGTTTGGAGACTTGACGCATGACTTTTGGAGGTGTGACTTTTGGAGGAAGTCTCGTACGAAACGCTCGTTTTGCAGACTTGAAGTGTGAGTTTTTGAGGAAGTCTTGCAAGAAACGCTAGTTTGGAGACTTTAGTTTTAGTGTTTTACAGTCCCACAAAATTTTCCTGCAGAGCCCACAAGAGTATCCGACAAGAGTGTCCCAAAAGAGTGTCCGACAATAGTGTTTTACCAGGGTGTCCATAAGAGTGTCCGACAAGAGTGTCCTACAAGAGCGCCCCACAATAGTGTCCCACAAGAGTGTCCGACAAAGAGCGTCCTACAAGAGTGTCCTACGAGAATGCCCACAAGAGTCTCCCACAGGAGTGTCCCACCAGAGTGTCCGGCAAGAGTGTCTTAGTGCGCCACAAGAGTGTCCCACAAGAGTGTCCTACAAGAATGTCCCACAAGAGTGTTCTACAAGAGCATTTTTCGCAAGAGCGTCCCACAAGAATGCCATACAAGAGTGCCCCAAAAGAGTGACTCAAAAGAGTGTCTTACAAGGGTGTCCAACAAGAGTGTCCCGCAAGAGTGCTCGACAGGAGTGACCTACAAGAGTGTTCCACAAGAGTGTCGGAAAGTGCTCGACAGGAGTGGCCTACAACGTTACAAGAGTGACATACAAGAGTGTCCCACAAGAATGTCCGACGAGCGTGTCCTACAAGAGTGGCCTACAAGTGTGTCCCACAAGATTGTGAAACACTTTTGTAGGACACTTTGCGAAACACTCTTGTAGGACTCTCTTGTGGGGCACTCTTGTGGGACACTCTTGCGGAACACTCTTGTAGGACACTCTTGGGGGACTCCCTTGTAGGAAACTCTTGCGGCACTCTTGTCGGACACTCTCGTGGAACACTCGCGAGGGACACCTTGCGGGACACTCTTGTATGTCACTCGTGGGACACTCTCGTAGGACACTCTTGCGGAACCCTGTTGCATTATGAAGTTGAAATCAACACACAGAGCCAAAGTCCTTCAAAAATTGAGAAAACAAAAATACTCAACTAGACGACGGTTGGCCCGAGAGCGAGAAAGGTGATTGTCAAGCATTCCCGAGTAAGGAAATAGTTAAAATCGAGTTGTCCAAGAGCCATGACTTCTTTATACAATCTGTTATTGAGTAAGAAGTTGCGAAGGAATTAGCTTTAAATTACACCACCGTAGACCCCAAACAGTTTGTGTTTTCAAAACCGGAACACTCTGCAACTAGAGCTTGCGACGTCCAGAGCTGGGAGACAAGGATTGCAAGGCAGAGGCGGCCACAGCAGTCCAGAGCTGGGAGACAAATGTAGACACAGAGGGAGACAAATGTAAAGGATTGCAAGCGACGTGCAGCCCCAAAACTGGTTGACAAATAAAGGATTGCAAGGCAGAGGCGGATACAGCAGTCTAGAGCTGGGAGACAAATGCAGAGCAGCTGGGAGACAAATGTGAAGGGTTGCAAGCGAGAGGGGGAGAGAAGAGGCACATGTAATGGAAAGAAGGAAGACAAGGCGGACACAATGACCAACGAGAAGGGGGACAACAAGGGAGACAAGAAGGGAGACAAAAGGAAACACAAGGGAGACAAGACGGACACAGTGCCCAACAAGAAGGGAGACAAGACCGGAGACAAAGGGAGACAGAAGAAAGACAAGGCGGACACAATGACCAACAAGAAGGGACACAAAAGGAAACAGAAGGGAGACCAGACGGACACAGTGACCAACAACAAGGGGGACAAGACCAGCGACAAAAAGAAACAGAAAGAAGACAACGCGGACAACAAGGAGGGAGACAAAAGGAAACAGAAGGGAGACAAGACCGGAGACAAAGGGAGACAGAGGGGACGAGGCGGACACAATGACCAACAAGAGGGAGACAAAAAGGAGACAAAAGATAACAGAAGGGAGACAAGACGGACACAATGATCAACAAGAAGGGAGACAAAAGGAAACAAAAGGGAGACAAGACGTACACAATGACCCACAAGAAGGGGGACAAGACCGGAGACAAACAAAGAATGAAGGGAGGCAAGGCAGTGACCAACAAGAAGGGGGACACAGAAGAACGGAGAGAAGCCAGAGGGAAGGCGGACACGCTGTCTGGCAGCAAGGCGGACACTTTTGGAAAGCATTTTGAACCCCCAACAGTAAGCTGTTTGGGGAAGTGCAGAAATCACCTGGGAGACAAAAATGAATAGAAATGCTGGAGAGGGGAAAAGGGCGGATGCCAGCAGTGCAGGCACCGAACCTGGAAAACAAAAGTAAACAAACCACATGGGAAACAAATGAATAGAAATGCTGCATGGCCAGCGGAAAAGGGCGGACACCAGCAGTGCAGGCAGCGAACCTGAGAGACAAAAGTAAAGAAATCACTTTAAAGACAAACGAATAAACTATACCGGCATAGACCCCAGATAGCACTTCAAGAAAAGTTGGACACCATGGCATGAGCGGGAGACAAGGTTGGGAGACATCCCACTGAAAGCCGGGAAAGGATGGAAAAGGTAAACAATACCTAAATCATCTTATAACCGCATCCGCGTCAAAGGCAGGCAAGAAAATGACAAGGCGGCAGCGGCAGCCAAGAGCGAAATCAGGAACAGAGACAAGCTTGGGAAACACGGCGGCAGCGGCAGCCAAGAGCGAAATCATGAAAGGAAACAAGCTTGGGAGACAAGCCGGCAGCAGCAGCCAAGAGCGAAGTTATGAAGGGAGACAAGCTTGGGAGACAAGCCGGCAGCCGCAGCCAAGAGCGAAATCATGAAGGGAGACAAGTTTGTGCAGTCATGAAGGGAGACAAGCTTGAGAAACAAGACGGCAGCGGCAGCCAAGAGCGAAATCATGAAGGGAGACAAGCTTGGGAGACGAGCCGGCAGCGGCAGCCAAAAGCGAAGTCATAAAGGGAGACAAGCTGGAGAAACAAGATGACAGCGGCAGCATGCGGCAGCCAAGAGCGAAGTCATGAAGGGAGACAAGCTTGGGAGACAAGCAGGCAGCGGCAGCCAAAAGCGAAATCATGAAGGGAGACAAGCTTGGGAGACAAGCAGGCAGCGGCAGCCAAAAGCGAAATCATGAAGGGAGACAAGCTTGGGAAACAAGGCGGCAGCGGCAGCCAATTTCCGCAATCCGGAACCCATCCATTGAGAAGTAAGAACCCCTATAGCTTCCAGCTATCTGGGGAAAAAACATCTTAAGAAAGAATTGAGAAACCCTACGTAACGGCGAACTATGTGGGGAATGAAAAAGAAATGTTGCATCGCCAGCGGAAAAGAGCGGACACCAGCAGTGACACACCTCACAGACAAATGAATAGAAACGCTGCATGGCCAGCGGAAAAGGGCGGACAGACCTGGAAAACAAACATGCTACATGGCCAGCCGAAAAGGGCAGACACCAGCAGCGACAGACCTGGGAGACAAATGAATAGAAACGGCACATGGCCAGCGGAAAAGGGCGGACACCAGCAGTGACACACCTCGGAGACAAATGAATAGAAATGTTGCAACGCCAGCAGAAAAGGGCGGACACCAGCAGGGCAGACCTGGGAGACAAATGAATAGAAATGCTACATGGCCAGCGGAAAAGAGCGGACACCGGCAGCGACAGACCTGGGAGACACATGCATAGAAATGCTACATGGCCAGCGGAAAAGGTGACAGACCTGGAAGACAAATGAATAGAAATGCTACACCAGCATGTTTCGCGCTCCCCAGTGGCACGGCGCCGCGCAAACGCACTTCCCACCAAGACCTCGCAAATCCGCATGGCACCGCGACATCACGGACGTAATTTCGCCACACGGTCTGCCCACACACTAGAAGGCATCATATCGCACCAGAAGCACAAACACTTCAGGGTCCAGCTTCGCAACGCTGTTCTCCGGACTGGCCACTTTTGGGTCCAGCTCCGAGCTCTTTCCCGTACTACATTTGCACTACAAATACTACAAAACTGACCACTTCTGAGTCCAGCTCCAAAAAGCCCTTTCCCGCACTACATTTGCACTACAAACTGGCCAGGTCTGAGTCCAGCTCCACAAGTGACTCCAAAACCAGCGTTTCGTACGAGACTTCCTCCAAAAGTGAAGCGCCAAGTCTCTAAAACCAGCGTTTCGTACGAGACTTCCTCCAAAAGTGAAGCGCCAAGTCTCCAAAACGAGCGTTTCGTACGAGTCTTCCTCCAAAAGTAAAGCGCCAAAGTCTCCAAAACAAGCATTTCGTACGAGACTTCCTCCAAAAGTGAAGCGCCAAGGCTCCAAAACGAGCGTTTCGTACGAGACTTCCTCCAAAAGTGAAGCGCCAAGTCTCCAAAACGAGCGTTTCGTACGAGACTTCCTCCAAAAGTGAGGCGCCAAGTCTCCAAAACCAGCGTTTCGTTCGAGACTTCCTCCAAAAGTGAAGCGCCAAGTCTCCAAAACGAGCGTTTCGTACGAGACTTCCTTCAAAAGTGAAGCGCCAAGTCTCCAAAACAAGCGTTTCGTTCGAGATTTCCTCCAAAAGTGAGGCGCCAAGTCTCCAAAACCAGCGTTTCGTACGAGACTTCCTCCAAAAGTGAAGCGCCAAGTCTCCAAAACCAGCATTTCGTACGAGACTTCCTCCAGAAGTGAAGCGCGACCAATCCAAAACGCAATCTCACCTGCATTTCGCGCCCTCGGCGCGCACGATCTCCGCAGAGGGTTGCGCGCGATCAATCCCAAACACAATCTCACCTGCGTTTTGCGCCCTCGCACGATCTCCGCAGAGGGTTGCTCGCGACCAATCCAAAACGCAATCTCACCTGCATTTCGCGCCCTCGAC
>CAXAMN010022417.1:0-22672 GCA_963970005.1 Durusdinium trenchii | reverse complement strand
CTACACTTCCCCTGCTCAAAACTACAATTCCAAAGAATCCCTGTGACTACAAGGGGCACACACACACTTTTTGTCTGCCTCGTCTCTTTCATTTTCATCTGCCTCCTTTGCGCGCACATGTGCTTCGCATAACCCCCCCTCTGGGCAGGATGGGGGTGCCTCCTTTCCGGGCAGGATGGAGGCCACGCACGCCTCCCTTCGGGGGGGGGCGACAAGAGTACCCCACGAGTCCCACAAGAGACTCTTGTAGCGCAAGAATGAGCATCGTACAAGAGTGTCCCACAAGAGTGATAAACAAGAGTGTCCCGCAAGAGTGGCCCTGTCCGACAAGAGTGTCCTACAAGAGTGCCCCACAAGAGTGTCCTGGAGGACTTTCCCACAAGAGTGTTCCGCAAGAGTGTCCCACAAGAGTGTCGTATGAGAGTGTCCCACAAGAGAGCCCTACAAGAATGTTCCGCAAGAGTGCCCCACAAGAGTGTCCGACAAGAGTGTCCTGCGAGAGTGTCTCACAAGAGTGACATACAAAAGTGTCCTACACGAGTGTCCTACAAGAGTGTTCCGCAAGAGTGCCCCACAAGAGTGTCGTATAAGAGCACCCCACAAGAGAGCCCTACAAGAGTGTCCCACAAGAGTGACAAACAAGAGTGTCCCACCAGAGTGTCCCGCAAGAGTCTCCCACAAGAATGTGCCCTACAAGAGTGTCCTACAAGAGTGTCCCACAAGAGTGTCCCACAAGAGTGTCCTACCAGAGTGTCCTACGAGAGTGTCCCACGAGTGACATAAAAGAGTTTCCCACAAGAGTATCCCACGAGAGTGTTCCACAAGAGTGTCCGACAAGAGCGTCCCACAAGAGTGCGCAAGAGTGTCCCACAAGAGGGTCCTAGAAGAGTGCGCAAGAGTGAGCGTCGTACAAGAGCGTCCCACAAGAGTGATAAACAAGAGTGTCCCACAAGAGTGCCCCACAAGAATGTCCGACAACAGTGTCCTACAAGAGTGCCCCACAAGAGTGTCCTACAGGACTTTCCCACAAGAGCGTCCTACAAGAGTGTTCCGCAAGAGTGTCCCACAAGAGTGTCGTATAAGAGTGTCCCACAAGAGAGCCCTACAAGAGTGATAAACAAGAGTGTCCTGCGAGAGTGCCCCACAAGAGCTACATACGAAAGTGTCCTACAAGAGTGTCCTACAAGACTGTTTCGCAAGTTTGTCCCGCAAGAGTGACAAACAAGAGTGTCCCGCAAGAGTGTCCCACAAGAATGTCCGACAAGAGTGTCCTACAAGAGTGCCCCACAAGAGTGAGTGTCACACAAGGTGCCCCACAAGAGTGTCCCACAAAGGTTTCCGAAAAGAATGTGGCTTTAAGATTCCTACACCTTGTTTTTGCAATTTGCAAATTCTTGAGAAGTTCAATGTGCAGTTTGCTACAGTTCATCAACGAAAAACTGTTTAGGGCATAATGCCCTTCGCATCGCATGCACGGTGGGGTTTTGGACCGGTTCGTGCTCTCAGCATGCTCAAGGTTCATCGTAGAGTCGCGCTGGTTTAGTCTCATGCCCGCGCCTACGAAGCCCAAAAAAGAACGGCGAGTGGAGTTGCCGCCAGAAGGTATGGAAGTTCTTGAAATTTCACCCCTGCGCTTGGGCGCGTCGCACCTAGCAGAGTTGAAAGCGGACCTTGCCAACCACCAAAGTAGAATCGAAAAGATTGTGTCTGAGATGCTGCCGAGGAGCCTGGACTGCATTTATGAACCAGAAACTAATTCGACTTTGATTTGCATATATATATATATAGGTGTGTGTGTGTGTGTCACCGCCTGTTTCTAAGGTTCTCGTAGCTAGATGTTGCTGACGCATTGCAACACTTCATGATACCGGCTCACTCGTTCCAGCTTTAACCAGCAGGGGGCTCACGGGTTTGTTCCTGGCCTCAGCCAACGAAGCTCCAGGTTCAGACTAGGATATCGAAAGAGGACGCTCTTTCGACGTACCTGCAATTTTAATTAATCTTTGTGGAACTGTTGAACAAGCTGTTTCATTTGGTGTTGCGCAGTAAAGGTCTACTGAGCTGAAGACAACTTGTTACAACTCCTTCAAATGAACGGACTTTTCACCTTGCGGTTTGCGCTTCTTTCCGTTTCATCAAGTCAAGGGGAACTTCATACTGACAATAGCTCTTGCGAGCAACTCTCTAAGCGTGTTTCGCCACAGGTTCCCACGGCGGGATTTGGTGTGATCCCCACCACGGGGCGCGGCATATGCACAGACCCACTTTATGTGGGGGATCCCTCCTGATCTTACATCCTGCACTCCGGAAGTTCTTTTGGTGATTTTTCTGATTGGCTGCAACGCACGATACCACTGAATCTATGCCGCAGGGCCTACATGTGATCAAGATTTGAAGATACTTTCTGCTGCATCATGCTTCTAAGTAATCGCTTGTACAGTCCGGCTAGGCGGGATTCAGGCACGACATTGCCCAGTTCAGGCAGGTCACGTTAGGTACGACATGAGAGCTCATCGTCACCTCTCTCCACGACTTCCACGGCGACGCCATGAACTACCAGTGGGTTGCTCAGCCTCCTCACGCACAAAGTGTACCTTCACCTTATGCCTTTTGGTCCTATGTCGCAACCGACCTCGGTGGTGACACCTCCGACTCCATATGGTGCAGTTCCTACCATGCAGATCCCAGTACCTCAGTTTCAGTTGATGCAACCAGTGCTACCACATCCACAGATCCAATACACTTCCCCGATGCCTCCAGCCACGATGTCACCTCAGTTACATCCCATCCCCAACACCCACTTGGTTCAGATTCCCGCCACAACTCACACAGTGAGTTCAACCAACCCACCCATCAGACCCTGCTTCCACTTGCACTTCCCCCGCCCTGATTGTCGCCCCACAATCCTACTTGCCACCTCACCCACAAGTCGTCACGTCAACTGCAATTCCCACCGGAGCTTCTCCACCCAACCCCACACCTGCCCCAGTTCCAGCCACCACTCCTCCACCCATTTCAACTACACCAACAGCCCCTGCTGGGCAACCCCAGGCATCTCCATCGAGCACAACAGCCACGGCCACCCCACCCACCGGTACCACGGGCGCCGCCTCCACACCAGTTCACACCTCCACCCACCCCAACCCACCGCTTGCCAACACTGCACCTACAGCTCCTCCTGCCCAGGACTCCGCCACCACACGACCACCACCACTCCACACCACTGTCCCCACACCGCATCCACCAACACAGCCATCGCATCCTGTTCCCACACCTACACCGCCTCCACCCAAAGCCACGGTTCGGCAACGCTCGATATCCACTACCACCAACTCCACTACCGCTCCCACAAGCTCCAAAGCTGCCGCCCGCAGGTCCACCGCCCAAGCGTGGCATCTGGGCTCCACCGCCACCGACCAGTTACAAAACCAGTTACAATGCCAGAACTCGGTCTCGCTCCCCTCGCCGCAACACTCAGATGCCAACCCTTCCGGTTCAGCCCCGGATTCCACCACCACCTCACGCCCTAAGGGCATTCACATACCAGCGACCGCACTGCAGCCGCAAAACCACATCGCCGACCTTTCAATCCTTACACCCAAGCTGAGCATGATCACGCCCGCCACACTCACGGCAAAGACACTTTCAACCGCGTTTTGAACTACCTACACCACCAGTGCGACCAGCTTGCGGCACGCAATGCACCCATGCTCAACTATGTCGCCAGGATCCTCACCAACGCCGGTATCTTGGCCAAAGACCTTCAGGAGCTTGAGCAATGGATCCACTCGGATTGGGACAACGACATCAACGGCTACACGGCATCCCGATGCTCAAGGTCCCCAAGCTTTCCGTCCGCAATCTGCAGCAACTAGTGGCCATCGGCGCCGCCATGGCCTGCTGACTGAAGACGGCTGGCAATTCAGCAGACATCGAGCCCATTTCTTTCCACGCCTGGCCAATCACTACCGTCTCTTTCGACGACTACGACGACGACTACAGTCCACAGCTCAACCTATACTTCATACATCACACAAGCTTCACGCCCTCACGGTCCTACGAGACCTCACCAAACACACACGAGCGTCGTTCGACGCCGCTCGCCACCTCCGTTCGGACAAATACACGGATCTCGAAGTCTACGCCATCTGTCGTATGGCCACCAGCCTTGAAGAACCAGGACGAAGCCGAGCTCTCCACCTTCTCAACCAAGCATTGACGTATCGCAACCTCACTCCACCGAAGAGTAATCTCCCCCTGACCATTCCCTTCCTAGCCCACCCCAGTTTCCAATCCGATGTCCAACGCTGGCTCGCCCAGCTCATCAACCACCACAAACACTTTGCCATCCCCCTCCACCTCCCCACGTGCCGCGTACGTGAAGCGGCCCACCCCACACTACGCAGTCGCCTGCACAACCACCGGCGATGGGAAACACTATTGGGCAGCTATCCAGACATCGATCAGCTCCCCTGTGGGTGCGCTCATCTTCGCACCCTCTTGCTACCCACGTCCCAATTCCCCGACGATGACCACTTGATCGTGACTCTCGCCGATTTACAACTTCCAGTCCACCTCCGTCGTTTGTTGAACGCCAACATGAACAGCACTTTCTTTCCCACCAAACAATGCTATTTCGACTCTGTCCGCAAGAGCTTGATCAAATGGCTTCGACATCATGGACTCCCTACCACTTTGTCCCTTCACGTCAACGCTTTCCTCACCACCCAATGGAAACATCACAATCTCCAACTACATCACGAGGACCGCTTCACCGCCAGATCCGTCAAGCACTTGCAAGAATTCTTAGGCCTTAGGCGATAAAGTTGTCCTTCATCACGCCGATCATGAACTACAACACCTCCGGATCTTCTGCCCCCACATCTACTTCCGTGGCTGGCACTCACCAGAACTCTTCCAACCATTGCCAGATGATACAGGCCAGACCATTTCCACCATCATCCAACACACCTTCCCCCCACACCTTCGCCAGAAATACAAATGGGGCTTCAACACCAAGTTCAAGATGCCATATGGAGTTGTCCACTTGAAAGCCAAGAAGCAATGGCGCAAAGGTCGCACCATCATATCCTACTCCAAATCCTGCTATGGCCCACTCCTACGTGTCACCTCCAACGTCCTCAATACTATGATCTACCGCCTTCTACCGCAATCACCAGGGCAACTTTCCACTCCTCAACTTTGGAACCATTTCCACGACTACCTTCAGCACACACCCGTGTCCGTGGATCTCCACGCAGTCAACGATGATTTGGTAGGCTTCTTCAATTCCGTCCCCCAAGATCGCCTGATCCAAGCGGTCCAAAGCCTTGTCAACCGTTGGCAACACACATTTACCACCCCGACCATCACGGTTGACACACACACACACACATCCGGAGATCCAATCCAGCTTGCCCACATTGGCCGTCATCACCGCAAACATCCCACACAACGGACACTGTACACGGACGACATCACCACGATTGTCCGGGATTGGCTCTCAGCTCCCGCCGGCCTTGTGCAATGCCGCCATCACCCTCATCGAACATTCATGGCATCAACTTCACCATCCCTTGACCGACCACACTGAGATCCACTTCGTCTACTACCGGTACGTGGACAATCGCTTCATCGCCTTCAATAGCATCTTCCTCAAACACCTGGCCATTCAAACGTTGATCCACCCGGACTTCTACGGCAATCCAGTGGAGCTAGAACCTGTGGAAGACATGCACCTACTTGGCTTTGATGTCGATCTACGTCAACGGACTATCTCCTACATCCCACCGGACGCCTCATGGAAGATACGCGACAATGCCTCAGCTGGATCCACCCGACTACGACTATCCGGTCTACAATCCAGAGCACATCTCATCCGCAAGTACACCTACCCGTCCTCGGCTGTTGAGCGAGCGCTTGCTCAACTAACGGACTTATATGTCCAAAAAGGACATGATCTTCGTAGCTGTCGTCAAGCCCTGAGAGGAAAAGTTCCCGTTTTTGGTCGCTCTCTCGCTACCCAGCGGACCCTCATGCAGAGTGCGCCGTCCCCGGCCCAGTCTGTGTGCGTCACCACCTGTTTCTAAGGTTCTCGTAGCTAGATGTTGCTGACGCATTGCAACACTTCATGATACCGGCTCACTCGTTCCAGCTTTAACCAGCAGGGGGGCTCACGGGTCTGTTCCTGGCGTGAGCCAACGAAGCTCCAGGTTCAGATTGGGATATCGAAAGAGGACGCTCTTTCGACGTACCTGCAATTTTAATTAATCTTTGTGGAGCTGTTGAACAAGCTGTTTCATGCGGCGTTGCGCAGTAAAGGTCTACAGAGCTGAAGACAACTTGTTACAACACCTTCAAATGAACGGACTTTTCACCTTGCGGTTTGCGCTTCTTTCCGTTTCATCAAGTCAAGAGAGACCTTAATACTGACAATAGCTCTTGCGCGCAAATCTCTAAGTGTGATTTATTTGACACATGAGATTTCAGGATACACAATGCAGGAGGCAAGCAGCCTAAGTTTGCCAAAACTGCGCAGCTTACTCGCGTGTTGGACCTAGAAACACAGAAGGGGAGGCTCAAGCGACCATGAATGGGAGCTGTGAGTGAAACGTTGGGACTGTGAAACATTGTCCCAATATAGGGCCAGGTCCTAGGTGAGCCCAGCAAATCCGTTCAGTGCTGGCAGATGTGGTACCCAGAGTGCCGCAGGTGAAACACATAGAACCTTGGGAATGGGATAAAATCGGTCATCGCGATATATTTAGACTTATATATAGACATATAACATTGCAGCCAATGGAATATAGTAACATATTCCATTCTTCTCTTTCAGCCGGGCCGGCTTCAGGTGTGTTGTATTAGAAAGGTGCAGAAAGCTTTAGCACCGAGGATCCAGCAGGCCACGTCCGACGCGGTTCGCACCGAGATGGCGCACATACCCCACGATGGCCGAGCCCGAGGCGCAAATCGCATTGCACGACATTGTGCTGAATGTTGTGCTACACCATTTTGCAGCTGAGCTGGCGCACTCAGTTCACGCAATGATTTGATTCGTGATGGTTCTCTTCCTGGCTTCCTCCCACCCCTGCACTTGTATTGCTGTAGCTTTGCCCTATTGCCCTGGCTGAGTTGGATTCGTATTTGCCATGTTACCGCGGCAACGTTCGATTTAGTCCCAAATTAAAGGCCACTGTTTGCTTGTGGCTTTAACTCCCGGGCTTGGTTGCGGCACGAGGTGTGAGGAAAATCGGAACACTTGTGGAACTGTAGCGGGACCGTTGGCCCGTGGCGTCAAGAGGCTCAGTTATTGTGGGAATGACGAAGAGTGAAAACACAGCTATTGCGGAGTCTCAAGACGATTGGAACGAAAGTCGTTGCCCCCGCACCCTCTGCCCCATCAAATGGAACTGTCCATGTCAAACAAGCCAAGTAAAGAACTTACCTCAACGAGGAATCCAAATAAAACTATCAATTTTTAGATTCTAGATGCAGTATGTTGTTTGTTCTGGCGTTGTTCCATATCAAAGTGGTCACTTATTTATAGAAAGAACAAGCAGGCGTTCCCCAACACCACTGCAGATTTGGAAGGGTCAGCAGCGCTTGCAGCGTTTTGTAACGGGAATAGCCAGAATAGTCTCCTTGACCTTGACATGGCCAATCAAGTGCATGGCAGGGTGGCGCGTGTTCGTCAACACACCGTAACTGTGTAGCACGAGCAACCTGCATGACTACAACAACCATTCAGAGACGCTATAGTACTGGGGCCGCGCTTGTAGTAGTATTTAGGCTAATCGAAAGGGCCACAGGAGGCTGATGCAACAAATCTTGCTGGCTGTGTGCTTCTATCCAGGATGAAGTTTCATGCAGTTCCCTGGGTTTGCATTTGTCAGGTGCAATGAGCACCAAGATCTTGCCAGGAGAGATTCAGCGCATGGAGGACCGAGACAAATTAATAATGGAACGGCTCTCGTAGCTAGACCATTTCAAGTATATACGCAAAGCAGGTATGTGGAATAACAATTGGAATATATAATCAAATCCTGAAAGCTCCGCTCAGCAGGCCACACTCCCAGCTGCAAAATGGTTGGCACCATTCGAAGGGTGGTGTTCTGTGCTAAATCGGGGGTAGTTTCTGTCAGTTTCTCGTACCCGATCAAGAGATGAGATGAGATGAGCATGATGAAGGCGCCGCCTACACTTTGGCCTTGGTCCGGCCGCTGTGCCCACGTCACATCATGCATTCTGCTGCTGCCTTAGCAGGTTTGCATGCAGGCGGGTTCCAACATCATGTGACTTTGTATCCCTGTGTCTCAAATCTAGCGATCAAACCTTGTCTCCATTAACATTTTCTCCCCTGCCGGCCTAGTCTCATGTTCACCTCTCCTCGTATCATCTGACCTGTTTTGACTTCACTTCACAGACTTGTGAAAGGTCACCCAGTGATCCGGAGATGATGACAAAGGGAGAGCAGGTCAGCTAACGCAAACCCATTCCACACATTGCTGGAAGCTCTCCCCTACAGATTCTTCCACCCAACACTGTTGGACTCACAAACAAATCCCAGTATGAAACTACTTAATAAGCAATAGCAACTCTGCAGCAACTGTCATGCCAATCCTTGCCACGAAGGGCCAGGCTTTCCTTCCGACGGGCAGAGGGTTTTGTGACAGGTCTTGATGCTTGATGTGTTGCTAATTGTTGCTTTGGTCAATGACTGTGATCTATGCTCAATTCCGTCCTGAATGTCTCATCTAGCTTAGAAGGGCTCTAGACTCTAGACTGAGCAAAATGTAGTGCACAGTGCATGTGTCGATATTGAGTGTGCAAGAGTGTTTTTGGCGCAGGATGTTGCATCCACACAGGCTGGGACGTCTCTTCGGCATCCCGTGTGTGTATGTGTGCAAATGTGCAAGTGTTCAGGAAGATCGTCCAGACGAAGCTGAAGGCACTCCCAGAAGCCAAAATCGGACTCATGGGAGTTTTGCGAGACAGTCGTGGCAGTCTGACGACAACGGTCAGGATCGCAATCAGGAACCCAGGCTGACACCTGTGAAAAGCAGAATCACAATGAGGCTGCCTTGGAAACTCGAAAAGACAAAGGTCACTGGGGTCAAGGAAATCGTGGCAAAGTTCACTGAAAGCCGGTCAAAGGGTGATGAGTCCAGCGAGTCGTGGCCTGCTTGGCGACGGTGGGCCAGAACGATAGTCATAGCGCCAAGCTTCGAATGGTTTTGTGCAAGTTTGATTCTCTTGTGTGCTCTGTTGATTGGCACTGAAGCCAACTGGAACATCCAAAACATTGGCAGTGCTCCTCCGGCAATCTTTCGGATTTTGAACACCGCATTCAACTTCCTTTTTGCTTTGGAGTTGGTTCTGCGGATTTTGGTGGAAGGCCTTGGCTTCTTCTCTTTCTACAATCAGTCTATCCATTGGAATGTGATGGATGCTGCACTAGTCGCCGTTGCAATAGTGGAAGAAGTCATTTTGGTGATGGTCGCAGCATCAGCCGAATCCTCCGTCGACTTGTCAGGCTTGAAGGTGTTGCGCATGTTGCGCTTGGCGCGTATTCTTCGTGTTGTCAAGGTGGTGAGGTTCTTTTCGGAATTGCGCATTATGGTGAATGGAGTAATTGGCTCCGCTAGATCTCTTTGCTGGGCACTTCTGCTGATCATGTTGGTGAACTTTTTGTTTCTCAGCTGGAATAGTCCCATCTAGTCTAGCTGCACGTTGCGACACGTGGTGGCAATCTTGGAAAGCTTCGATATTTTGTGTTTGCTGTTAGTTGCGGGCGCAGGCTGCCAAACCTTTCATTTCTTGAGGTTCGGAGTGTTCTTTATGCAACTGTCCATCGACTACTTGGAGGAGACTAGTCAAGACCAGGCGCAAAGAAGAGACTTGCGCGTGTTATGTGCGTTGGTGTTCAATAGCGTGAGAGTTTGTTCCCATGTCACTGACTGGAAGAGACGGATTTTTATTGTTGGCAGGCCTTGATGAAGTACTTTGGTTCTTTGCCACGGACTATGATGACGTTGTATCAAGCCATCTCTGGAGGGATTGACTGGGACAATGCGGTTGTAACCTTGCTGCCGGTGACCTGGATCATCGAGTATATCTTTGCGGCATATATATTCTTCACCATTTTCTGCTGCCTCAACATCATCACGGGAATTTTTGTGGACAATGCAAAAGCTTTGAAGGTGGCAGATTTGGAGAACATGCCGCTGGGTTCAGGCTGCTTTTTGCAGACATTGTCATAGTGTCGTTGTGTGTCGATTCTTCATGTCAAGCTAAGGCACCAGGAGGCCAGACGAGAAAGAAAGAAATGGATTTCGGAAGTGGCTGAGTTATTCTCGAGGATCTGCCACGACAACGATGGTCGTTTGACAAAAGAGGATTTTGTGTACCACCTCAACAATTCAGATCGGATTGCCACTTGCTTTCACAAGCTGGGCACCTTGTCCAAAAAGAATCCAAAAAGGGTTGATATTCATAAACTTGGATGCATCAAGCATTCTAACTTACTCTAAGACTTTGTTGCTCGTTTTCATCTAAAGTGAATTCCGCTCCCAGGAATCAATACAGACACAACCAATACTGATGAGCTTTGGCAGCTGTTTGATTTCGGCGAGAGCGGCTACATTGACCAAGATGAGTTTGCCATCGGCATCTTTGAGGAACAGTTGCCGGGTTCTGGTGTGAAATACCGGCTCTATATTCTGAATTGTTGTTGCAGATAGAATTGCTTTCCGGATTCTTGTGCACAACTTGTAAGTTCCAGGGTGTCACAATATGCATTCAATATGCGGATGAGGCACACCCAAGGTTCTCAAAAAAAATGTGTTGATGCACCACATGTTGCTGGCACATTCTTTTGCTTCTTTGATTTCTTTGGGTGACTGCTTCACAAAAGATACAGTCAAGATCAGCAATGTCCAAGGCATCAAGCAATTCCATGGCCAAGCACGCAGCATTGACCTCTACAAGCTTCGGAAGGAAATGAGGGATGTTCCTCGCATCATGTCAGGGGCAGGTCAGCAGAGCCAATTATTCCAACTTTGGTTGAATCCGGCACGTTTCTCTCACAGTCCTGTTGTTCGTTCCAATTCAGTGCTTATGTTTAAAGAGCCTCCAACCGCGGTTTCGTTTAAACGCAGTGAATAATTATCATTACTGTAATTATCCACATCAAAATAATCACTTGAATCAACATACTTGACCAAAAAAACATTCGAGCTCGAGTTTTGAGAAGCCGCGTGAAACAGAATGCCGAGGTTTCGAAAAGTGTGAAAAGGATTGCATCGGTCTTGTCATTTGATGGGTGAGAGGCAAGGCCATAGAATGTTGGACTCCACCCTTGTGTGGGGTTGCGAGACTCCGGCATTGAAAGTTTGGAGCGGACGTGACGTACCCAATATGCTTGTGCTCAGCAAGCCAGAGGCTGGAGTGGCTAGAGCAGCTAGAGATTCAGAGAGTAGAGCCAGGTAGCAAAGCCATTTTTGGATGATTAAGGATGATTAAGGCTTGACATCGGCAAAGTGAAAACTGACAACCAACCATTCACTTTGTTTGTGGCACTTCTTGCCCTTTGCCTTTGGTTCTACAGACATCCCCGTCTTAGATGTTGGATGTGACTTACGTCGCCATAGCTAAGACTGGATTCGGAACAGTCTTGTAGCGGCACAGCCCTCATCTTCCCTTTTCTGCACTTAGATGCTTGCACCAGGCCTTTGCCCGTTGTTTCGTGTGGAGGGTGACATCTAGGTCCACTTCATAAAGTAACTTGTAAACGTAACATAGATGATAAGTAGAAATGAGTGATGCTGGTGGTTAGAGTTTGGCGATGCTTGGTGCTTGCTTTTTGTGCGAGCTTTTTGTGCACGCTCCCTCCCTCACGGGACAGAGCAAAGCCACAATGCAAGGGAGCTCGTCTCCTATTAATTCAAGTGCAAAGCGTTTGCGTACCCCTAACCTCGACTGTTGTGCTCATGAAAGGAAAGAGCTTGCTGAGCTTGCAGCTATTCTAAGGTGCTTGGAGGGATTGGAGGGGTGTGAGCACACAAGTTATCCATCTCAAAGGAAGAACCACCACTGGCCTTGCAACGGCACTGCCGTACAACGTAGTAGGTGCTGCATTCTGGGCGCCTATTCCCCGTGCCAGTTGGGGTCGCACATTTGGAATTGACGTAGAACTGCTTTGGAATTAGACATGTTATTCGTTGTTGAGCTTTTGCAAGCACACGTCAGTGAATCGTGCCAACTTGCCAGGACAAGCGGGCTCAACTTGCAACTGGTTTCATTTGTTTGAGCCATGGGTTTGCAAAGGGCCCCAGACTCCCAAGTGGCCAAGGAGCGTCGGCGTGTAGTAAAAGCTCGGCAAGTAGCACGCAAAATGGCTGCAAGTGCAACAATGAAGTTCCGCAGGTCAGGAGGCCGGGCACGTTGTGCAGGCAGGTTGAGCTGTACTAGCTACTTTTTTGACCTAGGCTATGGCAAGAAATTTGCTTCTTGCTGGGAGCCGCCGAGCATGGGGATCGAAAGCTCCCCTGCATACCGATTCGTGGTGTCCCGCTGTGGGATTGACCCGCTGCCAGAACCTGAAGACAGAGATGGTGCCCCAGTCAAAGGCCTTGAGTTGGAAACCAGAGTTATGAACAAGGCACCAAGCACCACAAGTTGCAGAATGGATAGCTCATGGCTCATGATAGCTCCAGGGATCATTCTAGATTCTAAGTCATGTCGTTGCGTGCTGGCGTACTTTGCGCTCGACTAATCTAGAAGTTTGCTGTTCCACACATGTCCGAAGAGACACAGCCTGCCTGATTTGCGTTTGCTCTTGCATACGCAGGTGGCTTGCCCTTCAACCAGTACCCTCCGAACTTGCTGGTGGATGGGCAACGTGCTTATTGGCTGCCAGATGATTGGGCACAGGTGGTCAAAAACACAGGACCTGGAGGCACCTATGTTGGTTGGTTAAATCCAGGCGGAAAATTCTTCTACCACAGACATGGATATCCGACTGCAATCGAAGAATCTCTTGGCAGCTGAGACTGAATGATGCTCATGTCATGACACTACTAGTAGTCAGACCTTTGTTACATAGTTTGTCACAGTTTCATGTTGTGTGGCTTTGTTTAATTCACATAGTTTTAGTATGTTTTTGTAGTGTTTAAGAAGGCATCGAGCCTGGCACAGCCTTGCATCGAAGCATTGTTTGTAGATTGAGCTTTGTCAATTGAAGGGCCAAGATGCATTGCACCTTGTGTTCTCTCAGGTAGGGTACTGACGGCGGTTGATGGCTTCAACGGCATAATGAGGTCCGTTGGCAAGGTGGTTACCGAGCAGGGCGACAAAGACTTCTTGGAAACATGTTTGACTTCCAAGGAGCGCAGGAACATTGTGCCGGTGAGGAAGTTTCACTTTGCTGTGATCTCGGCCCGTCGGGCCACTTCCCCTGATGGCATTCACAACATCATGGTGGTGGAAGCGCATTTTCGATTGAAGGGGGTACGTCCAACCTGGTATGTTGATGAAGCCAGTCACTCGGACTATGAGAAGCTTGGTTTGCGGGTCAAAGTGGGAGGCAAGTTAACTCCAGCCAGAAACAAAGCCTTGGAGGAAGCGAGAAGACAAGGCTGTGTGTGTGTTCAAGTGAGTGATGATATCTCCAAATGGGAATACTACAATGTCGCACAGCAAGATTTCCGTGGTAAGATGAGTTTCAAAAAGGCCAACGAAGCTGTCAAGGGCATCAAGCCAATGACTATCTCTCCTGTTTGTGCTGCTCAGTTCATTCTGGCAAAGATGCGCTCATCAAACGAAAAGCCCAAACTCGGTGGTGTTTTCCCAACCTTGAATGCGGCCCTGTCCTTGGGAGCTCCTGAATTTTCGACGCAGCACTTCATTCTAGGTGATTTTTTTGTGGTAGAGCTTTCGCCATGTCGCTTTGATGAATCCATGACATTGAAAGAAGACTATGACTACACATGTAGCCACTTGCAGCATCATGGTCATGTGCTCCGATGCAACCGAATGTTTGCACACGCACGGCATGCTACAAACAAAGGAGGTGCCGTGGCTATCCGAGACAGTGCTGGAGCGAAGGAAAAGCTCAACATATCCATTTTGATGAAGAAATGGCCTGGCGCATTTTGTTTGAATGGCAGGCGAAAGCACGAAGTTGTTTTGAGCTGGAAGAGGTGCAAAACCGACCCATGCAGAGCACAAAGCACCACAAAGACATTCGAGGAGCACAAATGCCTCAAGTTGTCAGGCGCAAGCAAGCTGGGCAAGGGAAAGTCAGTAAAACCTATCAAGCACCTGAAGTCCAATGGGCATACTGGGCAGATGCGGCAGACGCACCTCAAGCAGCGGTCACTAAGGTGCCGGGCAGCATCTCGGCTGAGATCTAATTATGCATCAGGTCTGGAAGGCTTGGGTTTGCGCATTGTTCATCTCAGTAGCTATGCTTCATTTAACATGTTTGGCTCAAGATGCTCAAGGATTTCCCTTTGTGAGCCAAACTGGCTTTTAAAGGGTGCACTCGCGAGTGACACGATCGCATGCCGTTGCTTCCGCGACCAGGCATTGGTTGATGTTGCGGTTCATACCGAAGCGCCGCTTCTGGCTACCGCAACTTGGTTGGAGGCGACCCCCTGTATGCGAGACCCCTTGGCCCCCAGAGCACGTGTTTCAGTTCCAGGCCTGCCTCCCATCACACGCGTGCCGTACTGCGGCGGGCTGTACCGCGAGGCGGGGTGGCTTCCAGTTTCCATTCATCGGCTGCTGGACCAAGCGAGGCGTGCTTTGCATCACAGACGGGCGTGCCGAGGCTGCCCGGCAGCGCTACTCTGGCTGGCCCACAACCTTGTCGAGGCGGAGAGCTCTGAGGGCGTGGTCACCATCAACGAATATCAACCAGCTCTTTGCGGCTTGGAGGGCTTGGCAGCTGGGGCTTCAAGTTTGGCGAGACCTTGTTGCCATCCCTCCTATGGAGATGGCTCGGCTTGAGCCCCGGACTACGTGCCTTGTGGAGCTGGCTGGGCGCGACGCCATGGTGACCGAGTCCAAGCTGGAGGCCATTGTGTAGGGCAAAACCTGGTGCACGATCTGTCTAGCCAGCTGCCTCCCTGATGAGGCGTGAGATGCAATGCTATGCGAATCCAGCCTGGTCCAATGTTGAGCAACCAGCTCGCCGGACCTGAGCACAGTGCGCCATGTACCAAAAATAGACATCCTGATTTAATGTATTTTCCTTATTCAATGCCCAACCCCCGACAGGTTTTGGTTCAACCGCGGAATGGCCCCGCAGCGAGCATAGCAAGAGGTGACTTGGTTGAGTCTTCGGTGGACTAGCTCCATGGTAGTGAGCCCCAAGGGGGATGGAGTCTTCAGTGGACAGGCACCAGCAAAGCGATACGGCGCTCGAGTTCCTTCAGCCAGCTCCTCTAAGACTGCATAAGGACCTTGGGCCTATGTCCTGTATCTCGGGCCCTGCACTCCTCGTGTTTTCGAGATGGTAGCTGCTAGCTATCCACGGCCAGTCAGGGAGATGCCAAGGACATAGGTCCGAAGGATTACAGTGGAGTCATCCTCTAGAATTCTTGAACTCCTTGTTGACAGTTGCCTCTTGGACGGCAACCTTGATATGCCGCCGTGCAACCGCAGATGGCCAGGTGCTTGCACTCCAGAGCTCCGTCACCAGCGCTGCAACACCGACGACGACGATCTCTGCACTTACCTGCTTCCTCTCATTCAAAGTTTTACCATCCTGTCAGCTGAGTGTCAGCTGTGGTTGGTCTAAATCTTAGGTGGAGCCTTCTTGATCACCTAGCGAAGATCCCAGCCCGGCTGGCGCCGCGCCAACGCAGTGTGCGCCTGCTCCCTGAGACTTGGCGTATTGCCCGGTTTTTCCCCCTTTTCCACCCCCCCAGTCATTGAACTAATTTTAAGTGCGCTGGGGTTGGGCCTAGTTGAACACCCCTACCAGTTGCAGAGGAACTGCATTGGAAGAAGGGTATCCAATTAGGGCCATTCAGAACAGACCGCTGTTACTTGCAGAGTGCCTGCACCTGGAGTGGAAGGTGCATGCCAGTGTGCATCCCAACGCTAATCCTGTGCAATGACAGGTTGTTCAGTCCACAGAGTGTGGGGAACCAGAAGGACGTTGGAGAAAAGAGCGGCGGACAGAAGCGCGAATTAGAGTAGCCTCTTTTCGAAGGTAGATAATTTGAGATTAATAATTTTTGCTCTTTGGAGTTTTGCTTCACAAATTCAGTGTCAGTGCGTTCGTTGGCATGTTTTTTTGTATTGGCCCTTCCGCAGAAAAGATGTTTGCTTGAGCCTTTGAGGTGGTTAAGCGTTGACCATCCAAACTTGGAGGCCACGCGTTCGGGGAGCAAGCTAAAGAATGTTGTCGGCTTGCTGGTGGGGATTTAGGCGCTTGCAAAGCAGCGCGACGGGCACTGCGTCAATGGACGCCCGCTGCAGCTGTCAGAAAAGCAAACTTAATCGCATGTGGTTCCGCAGTTCAGCGTGTAAGAGTTTGAAACACATGAGTCATATAAGTTTGAAACACTTTGTGTGGCCGTTTCAACCGGCAGCCGGCAGCGCTTCTTTTCTCCTTTCTAAGCACGCCTCCACAGCGTGAAGTGTGCCAAACGCAGGAGTTTTGAGCCCCTGAGTGGCAGAGGGCTCAAGTCAGCATTGTGGTTTAGAAAAATCAATACATGACAGCGGATTGGTTTTCCGTCGGTATGTTGCACTAGGTCCCTACGTCAACTTGGGATAATCAGAATGATGTGTTGAGCAGCTCCCTAGTGCTAGCACAAGTTGACCACGCCGACGCCTTTTGGAAGGCTACTGTGCTGGGGTGCATGAGCACAAGTGAGCTTGGAGTAGCACAAATGTGTTCGTTTTGGCGCCGCCTGTTCAGGGGGCTTGCGCTCCCAAGCTCTCACTTGCGCTTCCACCTCGGTGGTGCAATGCCAGGGCCTAGGGAACGCGCCAAGTAGACCCTGACAACGGGCATAGTTGTAAATGATTCCACGCAAGTCGGTTTTTTGCAGACTTTTTTTCCAACAGTTTATGTCAATTTCATGTTCAATCAAACACGAAAAAGCAAGCACCTGAAATAAACGGAGCATGCAATTTGTCGAACGTAGTCAAACATCTCTTCACTGAAAGCCATGACATTAATGGTTTCTTGCCCTGCTGACATTGAGGGATGGTAGCTTGCGAAGGAATCTGTGTTTTGTTGTTCTGGTGCAGATTGTGGTGCATGGACTGACGTTCCAACATGCTCCAACAGTTGCCAAGGCGTCACAGCCTGCGAGTATCGTGCAGGCGCAACTTGTGACAGCGAGGCAGCTGGAATTGATGGGGTTCATCGTGTGCTCAGAAGAGCGAGGCCATGATTCACAGATGTTTGGCAGAAACCTGCTGGCGGATGCTGATGGAATTATGCGAGTAATATATGTGATTTCTCTTCCACTGAGAGGTTTTGGTTGGCTGGCTGTGCCCATTGTTTTTGGCCAGTTCTATTCCTGCACGCATCGTAGCAGACAACACAACAAGAGCATCAGTTTGCTTTAGTGAACAGTTTTGAAACCTGAGAGTTCTCACCTATGAAACCAAAACCGAATATTGTCCAAAGATGAGGGGTCAACTGAAAATGACCTGAGACCTGTGAGAACCTCAGTAAACTTTCTCGTTTCAATGCTCTCAACACTGCAGGTCCGAGTCCTAGTGCATTCTTTCCTGCGAGCCATAGAGTCATTGTCATTTGTTGCTTACAATTTCTGAGCAGAAGTTGCCAGTTGCTTTTCATTTTCATGTTGATTCCATCACCTCTTTCGATCCCTTAAATACTGGGGACACTCCAGGATTGCAGGGCGTTTGTTCCTCAAACCTATTGAATTATTGAATGTACAGGGTCGGGGAATCCATTTCCCCCTTGCACCTTAGCAGGCTAAACAAAACTAGAAAATGCAAGCGCTGCTTTTAAAGCATGTGGTAGGAAAAGCACCAAGTTCCAAAATGATGCCTGGTGGGCGCAAGCTCCTGAAGGAGCAATGACCTTGGGACTCTATGCAGCAGATTTGCTCGAAAAACCCTGGTGGTAGAAAGAGGTCGGGCGAAAAATATGGTTTAACGCAAAGCGCGTTCACTAAAACAAGCAAGGCACACCAAGTGGATACCCCCAGAGAAGCACGTTTGTGCAATTTGGTGCATATGTGATGAGGTCGGCCTTCCGGGTCTTCTGCTATTTTGCTTTCTGGAACTGGAACAGTCACATTTAAAAGTTTCAGTTTTCAAGTTGTTATCACCCGTGGCCAATGGTTGATGGGAGAACTGCTTTTAGACCATCCTGTGGGCACAAGGTCTGTAAGACAACAACTGTCGACGGTGTTGTTGCTTGACATGTCCACGAAAAGATAAAGAAATCAAAATCTAATCATACCCTTCAAGCGTATGATGCATCTATGATGCATCAGCCTTAACACAAATTTCCGACTGTGTATTTTAGGCGGGTGCATATTTTGGCTGGCTGGCGCAGGCCCACTTCCCACAATGCTTCATTGATTCGCCAGCCTTAGCCGATGTCCGCAAAGGAAACAGTAGGGGAGCGCCTTGCTGCAAACCGTCTGTCATCCTGTCGTCCTCGTCGAGGCGATGCCCTGTTACCTCGCGCGGTCAAATTATAGTAATTATACCTAGTTATGTGCTTGATGCATATGGTTGATTGATAATATCAATATCGCACTGCTGGGATACCCTGGAATTGCATTCCATCCAAGCCAGCAGGTGGTGCAAGAACGTCGTAGAACACCATGTGACCATGTGGCTGGTTCGTAGATTGCCCTGCACGAAGCTGCAATGCACCTATCAGTCCCACAAGTCAGAACAGCCAATAGGTGCTACTGTAGCCCTTTAGTAGTGCATCCTGCCCCCCCCGCCCGCGCTATGTCCTTGGAGACAGGGCGCATGTTTGTGGCAGAGATCGCCGCGGACCTGTGGCACCACCGTATGAAGCCCAGTCCCAAGGATGTGTTTGCCCGAGTTTCAGATGGTCAAAGTTTGAGACACGAAACGTGACTTTGACATGAACAAATCATTTGTGACAGGTCTAAGCTAGTTACTAGTGCCTTCATATCGACCATTAAAAGAATGGTTTACCTGGTTGACACTAGAATTCAGAAAGCAGTGGTTCTTTGGGATTGAGACCATGAAATTGCAATGGTTTTTCTCGGGCTTCCTTTCTCCTACCATCGTGGTGGGAGTTGTGTGACCTCCGTTTCGCTGGGTGTGACCAAACTTGTACACTCCGTCGCCACCAGGTCGTCTTTTGGAGTCTACATCATTTCAGACGCCAGAAGCTCGGAGACCTGGTTAGGTTCAGGCACCCTGACACCCGTTGTTCTCCTTCGACACCTTCGGACATTCTTGAGGACCGAGATGAAGATCATTATAGAACGATAACTTCGACACCGCTCTGGAGACTTTCCACCGACACGTGACTTCCGCGCGGGGGCGACCGATTTCGGGGTGACTGGGCGCACGTGGGGCGCACATGAGGAGGAGTCCCCAAGATGAGAGCACGAAGGGGTCACGTTTTTCTGGGACTATATAGGGGGCATTTTCTGAGTGAAGACCCTGCGAAATGTCGTGACCTGTCATGAAATTTCTCCTCGGAGATCTTTGGGAGTATGACGTTACTCATGGGACTGCCTGGAGTTGACCTTTTTTGTGCCTCGGAAAATGGGCACGAGATGGCACAAGTAGTACCATTGAAGTTTTTGGTTCGGGTCACGTCCCATTTTCTAAGGTATTAAGGGCATCGGGTCAGGTCCAGGTAGAATCTGTATTTTGCCGCCCCATGGACCCGCGTTCAATCACTACTGATCGGCAGATTGTGGCAATCCCACTAATTTGTAGGCTCTTGATGAATAACCACGCAGACATGGATTGTAAAACCGTTTCAGGCGTGGGGAGTTTGGAAATATAACCAGTTTTACAATGCCTTAGGGCATGACGTTTTTTGGAAGCACCCAGTCACGGACACCGCGCTCCTCCGACCATCCGGTACCTGGGATTTGCACTGGAGAAACAGAAGAGACGGACGACCTACCCTTCCAAAGCCATTTCAAAGATGGTTGACCTGGTTTTGTAATTAATGCCCTTAGTAAACCAATGTCTATTTGGTAATTTGGTAAAACCATTAAAGCAATGGTGGTTGCAATCCTGGGGACCGGGTTTCTGGAGGTCGCCACGGGTTTTTTGACGGAGACTAACTTGGATTGTAAAGGTTGTGGCTGTGGAGTCCAGAGCTACCAAATGAATCCAAGTGACCTATGTTTTAGCCTTTTTTTACCATTGGTAAGCCTTGGTCCTAGTAGCTTCTAGCTACTAGTAGTAATGCCGGGAGCTACTAGTAGCTGCTTGTCACTAGCAGAGTCCACATGAATCCAAGTGATTTGATGTGAATCCTTTATTTTCTAATTTCCTCTGATAGATATATATATATAAGGTGTAAGGAGAACTCCTGTTCTCAGAAGCTTGTTCTGATATACTACGTCGTGGAGCCAAGTAACGACTGGGATTCAGCACCGCCTTGGCCTGCCTTGGACTCAGCGAAGTCCTCTCCCGCCTTCCAGGAGTTCGATGCCATACTCACTGAGCCCAGGAATCGCCTTGGCGTTGAAAAACTCGTGACTTTGAAAGAAACGGTGGCCGTTCTCACGGCCAGCCCACTGTCCGATAGGAAGGAAACAAAGCACCCCTTGAGTACAGCGACAGAGTTTTTGGTGTTGCATGGGTGCCAACCTTCAAATCTTTCTGGACGTCCGTTTCAATGTGATGGTTTTCGTCAGAAGGTCACGGTAGTTTACTATTTTGTGGTGCACATTTTGTGCCCTTGGATCAGAGGGTCCGGACCCTGTCGATGGGTAGATGACACGTGACCCCCAGCAAAGTACTTGTGAACGAATTCCCTCTCTCTCTACATATATTGCTTTTTAAGCATTGAAACCATGGACAATACCCTCCAACAGGTCACAGGCCTGTTACGGCCCAACAACCCTCTAGTACCTCGAGGAGACCTGTTGAGTCGGGTGCTGGTGTATATATAAGTACCCCCTCTCCTTTTTTTATTTGTGAATTGCTGCTTTGTACATGTTTTCAATTGTTCCAGAAGCCGGGTAGAGAGTTGGAAGCTTTTGCCTTTCAGGATCCCCGCTACAAAACGTCCAGTTTGATTATCCTTGACGACGACTTGTTCCCCTCCAACGACTTCAAGGAAGAGATCGAGAGGGAAGAAGCAGCCAGAACCACTGAGCCTTGACTTGTGAGTCAAAGGTGCAGAACCACTTGTGTTTCCCTTGCAGTTCCTGACCAAACTTGATCCCCTGGATGCTTCGGTGACAAGCTGGTAGGTATTCCCATGGATCGAAAAGGTCACAAACTGGGACTCCAGGTCGTTCGGTCACGAACTGAAGAAGCAGGACATTTGACATGCACCCTCGTGGCTCCCAGGTGGTTACGAGTGAGTCCCTCCAAGTGCGTGCCGCGGTCAGCGCCAAACCAAGGTGTACCTAGACCCGACTTCGCTTGCCTAGAAAAAGGCGTGGAAGACCCATTTTCTTTCGGTACTTCACGGGTTTTTCCTGGTCGGGCCTGTCTCACCGTATCCGGCCCTCGCCGCTGGAATGAGTCCATCGGGGTGCGATCCCACGTGGAACATCTAAACCCGTTCGCCGCACCCGTTCGACCAGTTAAAGAAATGGTTTGCCTGGTTTCTAGGGTTTGTATAGTGTAGAAACCTTAGAAATGGTTCTTAGGATGCAGACCCAGGGTGTTCATTTTTGAGCCCAGAGCCACATGAACGCCCATCGATTGTGACAACTGAGGACTTATATGCACATCAAAAGCTTTCAAAGCCAATCCATTTAAAGTATTTTAAAGTCATACAACGTCCAGTGATCTACGGAATCTGGTGTTCTGGTGTTCTGAAAAGACGGCAGGCCGTGATGTTCCTCAAAACCCCTGGAGCTGTGTTTTCTTCTCTTGGTCTCCCGGTGCCATGACCCGAAAAGCGAGCGAAATTCAGGAAGTGGGCTTTAGCTCCTTGGCGCGAGAAAGCATGTGAAGGGTGGACAAGAAGTTCTTTCCAAAGGGATGAGGAGTCAATGGTTGAGAACAAAATATTATTCATTCGTAGTCTCATCGCGCAAGCCAGAGTGAGTCTCTGGAGGATCCTGCGAAGGGGCTTTGAACAAATCTCGGACTTCCTGCGTGTGAGCGCACTGGCAGGGGCAGTACAGGTTTGGGGTGGGGTATGCTCTCCAACCCGACCAATGTTGGCTGCCGAATTGACGCCTGTTCAATCACCCCTGGACTGATCAGCCAATACGGCATAATACGGCAGTCCCAGATGAGTCGCGTTTGGGATAGCTCAACGGCTTTGGGGGTCACCAAGTCAGACCACAGAAGAGAGACCTAACATAGACTCTTTGCAAAAGTCACTTGATGGTCATGCTGTCATGCATTGTCATGTCCGTTGGCATTTGTCTAGTCTAGCTTCAAACTGCGATGGTTCACTCAGGAGAGTGACAGGGATCCGACTTAGCGAAGCCGAGCCATAGAAAAGCGGCGGTTCGTGTTGCAGGGGCGACAC
>CAXAMN010022416.1:8907-25120 GCA_963970005.1 Durusdinium trenchii | reverse complement strand
TGGCGCCAGGCTGTCTTAGCTCTACGGGAATCACCACACTTGCTCTCACGAAGTATTTTACAACTATTGGAGCGCATGCGTGTGACAGTTGCCGACTGCTTAAGAGGGTTGACCTCTGCAACACCAACGTTGAAGAAATTCCGGAATTCACCTTTGTGCACTGCACTAGCCTCAGAGAAGTTCTCCTTCCGTCTACTCTCCATACAATTCGAGTTAAAGCCTTTATGAACTGTGCAGCCCTGGTTGAGCTTGCCATCCCGCCCTCACTAAAATATATTGGAAGTAGGGCCTTCTTGGATTGCACTGCCTTTAAGAGGCTCGTCAAGATGCCAGGAAGGCACAAATGGCGAGGAGTCTATGCTGAAGAGAATGCCTTTGCCATTTGTCCAGATATGAGGTGGCCACCCTGGCTGCATATGATCCCGGACATGGGATACACCCCTGGTCTTGGATGAAGACATGCCTCTCTGAGCCATCGCGGTCTCACTGTCACTCATCAAGAGTCTGGGCGCGCGCCTTAGCTCGAGTCCAGAGTAGGCCAGAAGCCACAGTAGGCCAAATTCCACGAGTAGAGCTAGCTTCGGTTGCAAGCATTTCGGCACTAAAGCATCCGAATAGTGTCGCTCCGTGACAAGGGAGGGCACAGCTCGATGCCCTAGCAATCGGCTCGGCCAGAGCCGGATGCAGCGCGCCCAAACCGATGCTTGCCGGACTGCTGCTTTCTGGAGGCGGGCATTGTCGCACTTGCCTTGCCGACAGACTTCAACAGGATAGGCTCCACCGCCTGTGCGAGCCGCCAACAGCTCAAACTGTTGATCCGTCCCAAACTGAGGATCACGGCATAAGAAGCCTTCCTCAAGTGTACCTCTCTACAGGAGGCTTCCACTCCTGCTTTACATGGCGCCATGCGCTTTTGCAGGTAGCACGCAATTTTGAGCAATATGCAAACAAAGAAAAAGCAAAACATGGCGAAGGACATGCCCTTGACAAATGTGGGTAACTCGACTAGTCCGAATGGCACCGAGTTTTGCCGGCCGATGCCAGTGATCTATGGAGAAAAGACTTTCCAGAACCTGCACCAAAGACCAGCAATGCTTTCGCAGCGGGAATGGTGTATAAGCACACCGCCAGGGAGCTACGGCAAGTGAAAAGTGCAAACACTAAGTAGGGTCGCCAATCTCTTTTCGCCATTTGCAATACAGTGAGCCAATAGGAATGAGAGTCTCAGCTCCTCGTTCCCAACAGGCGGGTGGTAGAGAGTGGCAATGGAGGATGCCCAGGGGGAACCTCAGTTCCCTCTGTTGATGTCCGACATTTCCAATTTTGTACAAAGAGGTACTGTAGTAGTAGTAGTAGCTGAAATTCCTCTCGCTATACACTATTTGTTTCTTATTAAAAAATCATTTTTCAACATTTTCTTCATTTCAACTCAAAATAGATAGCCTTAAAAAAATCGTTAAATCGTTAATTCGTTAAGTTTGATCTTTCAAATAAGTATTTTATTTTTTATACAAAAAAGACCAACTTAATTAATTAATGATTTAATGATTTTTTTGTGCCAAATGGTCCATGTACGTGAGTGCAGTGTATCGATTTTTAAAAAAGCTTTGATGTTTGGAGTTTTTCCTCTAGTTCAAGTTCTGTACAGGAGCTTAGCTGGCAACCAAACCAAAGACCTGAAAGGTTTAGAAACCTGGAGATCAGCATTGTCTGAGATCCACAGGTGTTTGCCTCAAACGTTGGAGGTCAGTTTTGCGTGAGACAAAAAACCTAAAGGTGAAGCTGCTTTTGATACACTTTTTGAATTTACTTTTTGGCTTCAAAAGAGGAGCCGTACATGTCGGCTGGAGGCCAAAAGCAGCTTCTCATTTTCTTACATTTTTTGACCGCCGTCTATGTCAACAGGCTCGCTCGCGCAGATAACCGGAAATTGTGACATTGACTTGAACTAGAGGAAAAGCTCCAAACATCAAAGCTTTTTTAAAAATCGATACACTGCACTCACGTACATGGACCATTTGTCACAAAAAAATCATTAAATCATTAATTAATTAAGTTGGTCTTTTTTGTATAAAAAATAAAATACTTATTTGAAAGATCAAACTTAACGAATTAACGATTTAACGATATTTTTTTGTGCTATCTATTTTGGCACGTTTTTGTTTTCATTACTGTGGCTTGCTGGCAATTGCTGGCAAACAGCTAAGCTGTAACCAGAAGCCATCGACGGCCGAGCCAACTCCAGCCAGCATTGAATGAAAGAAAACAAACCTTTTGCAGACACTGTCGGGGGAACAGAATTGGTCCTCAGTTTTCAGCCCATTTCAGAGTCCCACTCTTGCATCTAGCATTCCGCCACCTCCTGCCCATGGTTCCACCTGCGCCAGCAGCAAAAACACGCTCTCGACGATGCAAAGTAGTGCCCAGTTCCCGCCTCCAGTTCCCTGTCCCCAGTTCCAGTTCCCTGTCCTCAGTTCCCTGTCGCAAGTTCTCTGTCCCCAGTTTGCTGCCTCCAGTTCCCTGCCAGTTCCCTGTCCCAGTTCCCTGCCCCCAGTTCCCTGTCCCCACTTCCCTGTCCCAAGCTCCCTGTCCCCAGTTTGCTGCCTCTTTTTTTTTCCACGAGTACGGACGCCGTGTGGGCATGGTGCCCAGATCATCGTTGAAGGTTTTTTTTCCACGAGTACGGACGCCGTGTGGGCATGGTGCCCAGGTCATCGTTGAAGGAAGGGAAGAGCAGACAGATGGTGGAGAAAAGAACAAAGACCCCAAAACCAACCCAAAACCAAACACCCAAGCCCGCAGGCCGAAACTCCACCATCTTGTAGTCTTTCCTCTACACTGGGTGAAACATGTGAAACGGAAACTAGTGGCAATTAATGGGCCTGAATTCTCAAAAGAAAAGGACGGCAGCGCAAGCTGTGTTCATGGAAAGCCGCCTAGAAGGCTTCAAACGGACTTTCCTTCCCGAATATTGGTGACCAGCGGCCACACCACAGTGTGGCAAAACAAAGTCACTTTGCAGGTCAGATGTCTCGCGATGCTCCAGCGCTGGTTGTAATCAGGTCGACCAGGAGTGACAAAATCTGAGCAGCAATCCGTGGAAAAGACCATTCTTGTAGCACAACCCATTCAACTGGTGGCGCATACAAGGCCAGTCGCATGCTGCCCGACAAAAGCCAAACCGTGGCGGCAATTCCTAGCGAGGAAAGCCTGCAGCTAAGGGTGAACAAGGCACAACCTCCCCGAGGGGAGGCAAACCCAGCACCCTTCGGCACGCACCGGTGCCACTAGGGGATGTCTCTTGAGTCAGTGAGGCGCTGCGTAATTGCAAAAAGTGGTCTGCTGCGTGCAAGGCCCGTGTGAAACAGGTGAAACTTTGAACTCTCCTAGCGTGATATCTGTACCTCTTTGTACAAAATTGGAAATGTCGGACATCAACAGCGGGAACTAAGGTTCCCCCTGGGCATCCTTCATTGCCACTATCTACCACCCGCCGGTTAGGAACGCAGAACTAAGGCTCTCGCTCCTATCGGCTCACCACGCAGCAAATGGCGAAAAGAGGTCATGGTTCTACTTGGTGTTTGCGCATTTTACTTGCCGTATATGCCTGGAAGTCACCGTTTCCTAGTGCTCGGAAACTGACACTTGGCTCTGCTCACTACCTACGTCGCCCTTGCTCCTCTCCTGCCTCGGAAGCATTGCTGGCCTTTGGTGCAGGGTCTAGAAAGTCTTCTCGCCAAAGATCGTTTGCATCAATCGGCAAGACTCGAAGCCACGTGGGCTTGTCGAAGTGCTCGCATTTGTCAAAAGCATTAGACTGGGCATATGTCCCTCGCCATGTGCTGCTTTTTCCTTGCTTGAGGATTATTCGAAGGTGCGTGCAGCCTGCAAAGGCATGCCTCGCAATGCAAAGCAGGGATGGCGGAGTAGAGACCTCCTTTAGGGAAATACACTTGTAAAAGGCTTCTTGCTCAATGGTTCTCAGCATGCGGGGAAGGCAGAGTTGTTGCCTGCGAGCAGTAAGCAAAGGTTGAGCCTAGAATCTCAAGTACGTCTGTTTGGGACAAATCAACGATTTGCAGTTGCTGGCAGCTCACACAGGCAGCAAAGCCTATCCTGTTGAAACTCGTAGGTAAAGCCAGTTCAACAATGCCAGACTCTTGAAAACAGCAGTCCGGCAAGCATCGGTTTGGGTACGTTGTAGCAGACTCTGACATGCCCAAGTTGATGTTGCGCAGCGCCGTGCATGCTTGAAAGGCACGAGGCCTTAGCTGGGCTTGGGGGACTAGCTTATTGCTGGGGCAATGTGCCGCACCCACCTGCGTTAAGGAGCCACACTCTTCGAATACCTTGGTGCCGAAGTGCTTGCAGCCTGGGGCTACCACTACACGCAGCACTTGACACCTACTGCAGGCACCATGCAAAAGACTGACGACTGTGTCTGGCAGGTGGACGATTTGCAGTTGTCGACAGCACCGCCACGCAGGCTCTCCTACAATCTTGACACCGTTCTCTACTAGAACGTGACGGATTTCAGTGCAAAAGGAAAGGCTGTCCAGATCATCGTTGAAGGGAGGGAAGAACAGTCTGATGGTGGAGAAAAGAACAAAGAGACCCAACACAACCCAAAACAAAACCAAAAGCCCACAGGCCGAGTCTCCACCATCATGTAGTCTTTCCTCTGTGCTAGGTGAAACAGATGAGACGAAGAGAGTGTCTAGAAATGGGCCTGAATTCACGAACGAAAAGCATATCGGCGCATTGTGCTCAAGCAAAGTCACATAAAGGCTTCAAAGGGACTTCACTTCACAATTACAAGTGACCAGCGGCCACACTCCAGTGCGGCAAAATCATGGTCACGGTGCAGGTCAGGAGTATCGCAATGCTCCAACGTCGACTGCATCCCTGTCAAGTGGAGCGGCGTAGCTATGCAGCATGCCGTGGAAAAGACCTTTCTTGTGGCGCAACCCGTTCAACTGGTTGCACTTACAAGTCCAGTGGCATGTTACCAAGCGGCGATCAGTCAGTGGCGGCCATAATCGAGGAAAGCCTGCAGGTAATGGTGCGAAAAGGCACCCCCCCGAAGGGAGGTTGCAAAAGGTGATCGGCTGCATGCAAGGCCCGTGTAAAACAGGTGAAACAGGTGAAACTTTGGACAATCCTAGCATGGTATCTGTACCTCTTTGTACAAAATTGGAAATGTCGGACATCAACAAAGGGAACTAAGGTTCCCCCTGAGCATCCTCCATTGCCAATCTCTACCACCCGCCTGTTAGGAACGAGGAGCTAAGACTCTCACTCCTATTGGCTCACAGCATTGCGAATGGCGAGAAGAGGTTATTTAGTGCTTGCGCATCTTGCTTGCCGTACTCCGCTGTCGGTCAGCTTTTCCAGCCACAAAGAATTGCCGGCTCTGACAGGTCTGAGCAGTTTTCTTCCCTGTGATCACTGGCATCTGTCGACAGCTCTCAGCATTGCCAGGACTGGACAGGTTATCCAGTTTGTTCAGGGACACTGGTCTTTTGCGATGTGCAGTTACCGTAGCCTTTTGGCTCAAGGCGTCTCGGCTCAAACTCGCGGCAAAAGCCGTTGAGCTAGGAGGTTCAAGACTACTTCTTAAAGAGAAGAAGTTTTCTCCGGGCCGGCACGCGTAGTTAGGTTCTTATTACTCTGAGCTTAGGGTCTTTGTTTGCTTTGTTTGCATTCTCATTCTGTTGCAATTGTGTGGTGTCCTTAGACACCGTACAATTTCAAGTGGGGTCCTTAGACTCCATTTGATTGCAGCTTTGGCCACGCCTTACCCTACAAGCACACTTGAAGGGTGTCCTTAGACACCATTCGAGATTCGTTACAGGCTTTATTTGTCTCCTAGATGGTTTCTAAAGAAGTCTCTTGCACAATCTCTCAATTTATCTATGATGATATTCTCGATTCATTTGAGGCAAAAGGGATTTTCTCACAGCTCAGTAGTCTTTCTTTAGCTGCATCACCACGCATCTTTTTTTCTCTGTCGTTTTCCTAGCATGATCAACACAGTCCGTTTTAGCCGAAATCTCTTTATAGTTGGTGAAGATGAGTACAATAATGTTTGTGCTGCCGCTTCTGGAAGTCATCCAATAGACATTGTCATTTATGGAATACAGAGTCGATTGCAAGATATCATCTTGCAACTCTACCACTCAGGCACTCAACTACGACATGTGCTTCTTTTTCATGAGTGCACTTTGAGTGCTACTTGTGTTGACCTAACGATTGGGGTCTGCGCTTCGCTAAAAAGACATCGAGCTCACATACAGCGAATTAGCAAATACAAAAGCTTTGAATTTGCACAAAATGGAGGCTCGCGCACCTTTACCAAAGCTACATATTTCGTTGCACTCAATGCCACTCGTAATGTAAATAGCTTTGAAGTCTTCTCGCCAAGTCTGGAATATGCAGAAACATGGCTTTGTTCCAGCAAGTCCTTCACGTCACAGATCCAAGCTGCAATTACTGCCGTGCCTGGAGTCTTTCGGTTTCGTGTTTATACGCATGACCCCCCTCTCCATACAGAGCTTGGAGCGACAGACCGATGCTGTGTCACTTTTGGCATTGCCGAATCAGGAGTTCAAACAGTGACTGATTCCCTGGTGTCAATCTATGCTTGTCTGAGTCAAGAAGTTGCCTCCTCCACTCAGCAAGACCTCCAAAGGGTGATTCCACTCTTTTGGAATGTACGTCCTAGTGATGCCCCCACTTTCTATTGCTTTCACACTGTCACCTTTCTAGACATCAGATCTTGCACGCAAGAGGAAAGATGGCAACTTCAGAGCATCTTGATTGACATGAATATTCCATACTATATCCAAAAAAGATTGCTCTTGGTCATCTATGCTGAAGGAACTGAACTTGAAAACTTTAGGCTCAGAACCTTCCAAGAACAGATTAAGATTCCATTTGGCAAAGAAGAAGGTAGCCTGCAATGTTCTTTCACCGCGGGAACCGATGAAAACCTTTGGACTGTTGATATTTGTACGACAGGAAGTGACACTCATGAAGCCTTTCAGATTGAGGATGATGGATCTCTTATGATGAAAGATGGGATCGTCGATGTTGAGTTTAGTAAGAAGCTACAAAAAGTCTTGGGAGCTATACAGATCCGATCTGCCATAGTACATGTCCAAGACAAAGGCCAACAGAAAGTTGTTGCCTTTTATGCATCACCTACATTGTTCCCGCGAATACCTAGCACTTTCATTGACCACAAGGCTTGTAAGAGAATTGTCCACTACAAGCAACCTGATGTCCATACCACTGAAAGGACCTCCAACATTTATGTTAAAGAAACCAAAACTGATCACCATGTTGGTGCACATAACAAAGGACTATGTCAAGGTGCTCGACTTAGTGGATTCTTTCCTCTGCCAGGTTATAGCATGTCACGTAGAAGATTTGGGCAGTTACAAGTTTTTAGCTTTGAAATTGGCAAGAAAGATGTAGCCGTTGACCTTCTTGATGAGATAGTTCCCATTTGCTTCGTTGAAGCTGAACTCTCTATGAAAGAGGCCTCTTACCTTCTTGATATTCTAATGAAACAAAGGCATCTCCTTGACCATCATACAATTTTCCTCGAATGCACTACCACAAAGCCACCTCTCCAACTGCATAAAGGAGATGTTATCACTACCTTGCTGGAGCATGAAAGTATTATTCACTGCCAAATTGAACCTGGTCAGAAGCTACAAGTACTTCAACCACGTTTTGAAAGAGGCAAGGTCTCACGGTGCCTTAATAATGCACTTGAGCTTAGTGTCTATGACCGTGCGAACCTCATTCTCTTCTTACCGGGTCAAATGGACATTCATGATGTCTTTGGGAAAGCACCTGTTGGCCGTATCCTGTCAATTTGGTACAACAGTCACTCTTCGCACCAAAAGCATGATACGAAGCCCACTGCAACAAAGCAGTCGGCAAATATTACTGGCAGCAGCCCCCAATGTAGCATAAATGCCCAAATAGATACCACTTTCACTGGCGAATGTCGTGACAACAAACAATCGCCTGCTCGTTCGATCCCATCTTCATCTGACCACAATCAAGATGCAGTCAGTCCTCTACTGACTGAAATTGATGCAACAGGGTCTACATCCCATGAAGAAGAAATAACGCCAAAACAGGACTCTGACCCTTTGTTCAAGGATTGTGATGAACATCAAGCCGCAAATCAAGGAAGTCAGGTTAGTCCAGCATCTCCCTTGCGTCAAATTTCTGGAACACCTGCATGTCATTTGGCAAGCAAAGCTTACATTCCCAATATCCAATATGATCCCTATTCAGTAAACCAAGCAATGCAAGTTGACGAAAGCTCTGCCTTGCGCTTCGCTCACAGAGATGTAAAGCAAGATTGTGCCGATTATCCAAAAGGAGTGCAACAATCCCAATCATACTCTACCGAGAGCCGCCAAGCTAAAGAGCTCCCTGAAGAAAAGGTTATTGTTCCCTTTTCCTTCAAAGACTGTACATCGGACAATGAAGCCTCACAGCTTTCAACTGATTCGTTCTGTGAACAGGTATACCAAGATTTACAACAGCAATTAGAAGACGATCCAAAGAAAGAAACAGGCCATAGTGCCCTCTTGACTGAGTCAAAACACACTGTTGAAGTGATTACAGACAGAAAGCCTGCCACAAAAAAAAGCTCAAGTGACCCACGCCAACAGCCAGTCAAGAAACCCGCTGCAAAACCTACCCCCAAACGAGGTGATGGCCTTAGTCATCGTCTTGTAAAACGGGGAATCAACGCTCAACATGCCTCCGATTGTGATACTAACCAAAACCCAATTAACGGAATCCTCCAAAACAAACGTCGACAATCTTATATTCATCAGATACAGCAGATGATCAGCCAGGATGTCTCCTTGCAAAATATGGATTTTCAGGATGAAGATATTCAACGAGCAGTCTCCTTGTATGAGAATCTCAATGCCACTGCTTGTTACTATACGGCCGCACTGCGCATTGTATCCAAGGCAAATTGGAACAAACAAGTAAACTTTGAAAATCACATTGGTCACAGAGCAATGGTTGCGGTAGCCAAAGGATGGACTTGTGCATCCTATCTACCGAATGATGATTTTGATCACTACCACTTAGCTTTGGCTATGTCGACTCTCCCCAAAGATACTCATATGGACCTGCTCAGAACATATGAGTCTATTGTCGCGATAATCCCGCCTCCTTTTCATGACTTACTCGGATCTAGGGTCTCATTTACCTGTCTGAGTTGTCATAGAATCGTTGAGCACAATGTCGCTACTTTCATTGTCACCGCTTTACCGACGGGACTTTTGCTACACATTGCCTTCTTTGAAGCTGCTTTTCCATGGTCAGAACATCTTTTGCCCATTGGACGTGATAATGGGAGAAATGCTGGTCAAGAATGTCAAGAATGCGCCAGTAACTTTAATTGGGCCACCATCTCTTGTTCGCCCTGCCGACTGGTGTGGCTGCACTTTCAACGAGAGAGACAGCCACTTGCAACTGACTACGAAAAGTTCCTTTACAAAGATACCTTCCAATCAGGTGGGCAGATTTGGCAATGTATTGCATTAGTCATTCATCAGGGTCCAGACCCGCTAAACGGTGAACAACAACCCTGTGAGCATTTTTACGTGTTAGAGCATGAAAGTGTCAACTCCACAACGCTGAAGTATGATAATGCTACTGGACTGAGTCAATTAAGTGTCTCACAAATCAAAGCAGGTGATCGAATTTGCGGTATCCTTTATCGACATGCGACAATTTCGAGTACATGGTCCCACACGCGACCTCCGAAACGAATGTCAAATATAGTGCGTGGCAAAGACTCCAAACGTGCCAAGAACAAATTTGGGCAGCGAGAAGTGAGTGCACCCAAAAGAAAACAGGCTATTAAAAGGGCCATTGATGTTGGAAATCGAAAAGATACTATTGGCCCCGTTCCTATTAGTGTGAACGAACTCCAAGCTACTTACATTCCGGAGAAGCTATGCCCACCGCCTCCCGGTGATGCAACTATTCCTGCGGAGCAACTTAAAGCAGTTGAAACATCCTTGTCGCAGTCATCGCAGGCGGATCACCTAGCATCGCCTGCCTCTCCAATTGATCAACCCATGCAGAGTTGTGAATCCAAACCACCATATGCTGTTCTGAGTATGTTTGATGGTTGCGGGTCGTCATTAGACATCCTGATTGAAAAGTTTGGCTATCGCCCCAAAGTCTGTGTGCTGTGTGAAAGGGATGAAACGCTCAGATATTTGGTTGCAGAAAAACATGGAATCTCCGTCAACGTGCAGTGGATACATAGCCTCAAAGGAGGCATTTTCCTCTATGCGAATGATGTTGACATTCTCTTTTATGATGGAGCAAGAATCTTAAGAGAGTTCGTCACGTTGAGTGACTGTTGTCATGTCTTTGTTATTGGAGGCAGTCCCTGTACTGACCTCACCTATGCGGGTCAGGAACATGGACGCTTAGGCATTTGTGGCCCTGACAGCGTCTTTTTCTTTACGATGCATCTCGCGCTATATCTACTTGGTACAGTCCTTCCTAAGACACACATTCGTTTTCTCATTGAAAATGCAGGTTCTATGCATTATGATCACTTTACCTTCATCAGAGCCTGCCTTGGCCTAGCACACATTACACGAGACAAGATGACGTGGTGTACTTCTAAAATATCACCAGCTAAAAGACTTCGTCTCTTTTTCCAAAACAATATTCTACACGACACGGTTGATTCTCAAGCCTTGTGCCAAGAAGACCTACAATGGCCGGCTGACTGGAAACCACTGTCCATCCATGACAAAGGGAAGTTTCGTGATGTTTTTATCAAACCCTTCATGCGACCCCTTGAAGTCCTCAGTGATACTGCACTTCGTTACAGCTGGACCAGTTACCATCCTGCAGCGTTACTGTGGAGAACTTCGTACTGGCACACACATGAACGGTTTGCTGTAATAGCAAACATGTTCACTGATAGTTCTGTTCCTGCCTTCCAATGGAGCGATTTTATACCTGCAATCTATTATCCGGCATGGAGGCGCTTTTTGAGTTGTTTCTACAACAAAACCTCCTCTAATCCAGAGAAGGATGCGGTGCTTCGTGATGTCCTCCCTTTGTTTCACAACAGCAGTATACGAGTTCCCTTCCGCTTCCTAACTGACACTGAGGTTTTGCAAGTCTCAGGACTTAGTCGCAACTTTGCCACTATCTCGCGTCTTAAACATGTTTTGCACTCGCACACAATTCGCTCATTCGTTGGCAACTCTTTCCATCCTAAGCTTATCAGCCTTGCCATTGGCACGCCTGATCATGTTCGAGCATGGATCCAAGGAAAAACTGAATGTTTCTTTGGTGTGGCCTCCCCGGATGATGTTAGACAAGGTTATATCTCCTTTCGACAAACCATTGAAAACAACCTCAAGATGTCGGGCAGAAGCACCCAAACTACAATTGTACCAGAACCTTATCGACACATCAACTATCGGAACTTAGTTATGTCACCAGTCAAGAAACCCCCAATTGCTCAACCTATAGTCACGCAAAAGCTGCCACACTATCTCACCAAAGAAGCCATTGACAACAGTAACAAGCACAGACGAGATCAACGTTTCGACATTCTAGGCAAAGAGCCTCTGATTAAGTTTCTTACTGATCTTAACCTCCTTGACTATGCAGAGCAAGCAGCGGTACCGCAATGGATCTTTTTCAATGAAGAGATCGTGCAAGCTTTGTGCACTCTCTCTGCTGACAGTGATGCCCTGAATGTTTATCAACAAGAACTATTGCATCATTGTACCTATCACAGAATCATTCTCTTTCTTCGTCAACTTCTTATTACAATCAAAGTTGCTGACACAGGTTTCGTTGTTTGCTGGCTTGCCCATCAGCCAATCCATGTGAGATATCTTGGCCCTAGCCGAGCTACAAACCTGTATTTATTGCGTCTCCAAGACACGCTGGAGATTCTGCTCTTCAAGTATGGTGGAGACCCCGTGCGTATTCGACAGCCTTTGCAATCGTCTCCCTGGTATCGCTCCATGTTCGGTTTTCAAGCAAATCCCCAGGGAGTTGGAACAGAACGCCTATGCGCCTTTGCAATCCAGCAAGAACGCATCTGTACAATCACCGAAAAGCCATGGACACATAGTTTTGTTGAGCCAGGATGTGCTTTGTGGCGACTCTCCCACCTCTTGCTAGCAGCAGAGAATAATGTATGCAAGGAACCCTTTGCAAACGTTTGTCATCTTGCGTTAGGGAACTTTCCTGTCGTTCTTATTGGGGGGCTTCTTCAGGATTGGTGCCTTAGCATCTGTCCTGAAAGCGCACGGGCAGCACACCCACAACTCCAAGAAGCTATTTGGCAAGCAGATAAATTGCCTGAACACTGTCTGCTGCTCATCCACCAATTGGAAACCTCTGAAGCCAGCAATTGTGAACGGCTGATTTCCCTGACGCCTACACCGCACAACCAGCATCCAGTTCTTCCAGTGATCAGTGTAACAGAACAAGCTGCTGCTTGCATCCCTACTGAGGCTTGTATTGATGATTGTCAGCTTATGACGCTCAAATCAGTTTGGTACGCCTGCGCGCAAGGAGAGATTTCAGCAAAGATTTTTCACAGTGCTAAGGCACTGATACACGCTGAATGACGCGATTATGTCATCTACCCATTAAATCTCTCCGATTAGTGCAGCGTACCCTCTCTACAGGCCTCAAAGCAGCATATTGGCATATCAACCGACAAACAAATGCATCTATTACGCATGTTTCCTCCCTCCACTTCCTTATTCATTTTATCTATCCCTGTCTGCCATACCGGCAAATCATGATTCAGGACTTCCTTAACGTGTGTGGTTTTGACGGCAATGTCAACTTGTCTGATGCCCTCCTCTCTTTACGAGTCAATATTGGCAAGTTCACAGACTGTATAGTCACAGATCCATCTGCGCCTGTCGGTGACACTTCGTTCATTCTTCCAAATGAAATACAATCCCTACGCCAAATCCCCACGAGGTTTTGGCAGCTCTGTCACAAAATTCTACAATTCCGTGAGCAGAGACCGAGTAATTTGCCAGTCTCTGTAAAAGGAATTCACTCTTGGAATCTCAATAGCTGGTCTCCTGGACTTCCCACCAATGTGCACAAGACTTGGATAGTCAAAGCTATGTTGAAACAGGCACCAGTTTTATTACAGGAAACAAAATGGGATCAAGCTAATCTCCAATACTTATCCCACACGTGGCCTGACATCAAAGTAGTTGCTACTTTAGCCAAACACAATCCGGGTGAGCAAGCTGGAGTTGCGATCCTGTTTCCTCCAGGCTGGAAAGTCCTAGAAGAACGTATTTTGGTTCAACATTACGCAGTTGCTGCCCGTGTTGAATACCAAGCTTGCACTATATGGCTTGTCTCGATCTATATACCTCCGAGCAGCCCTAAGACTTTCGTATCTAACACTCTACAAACCATTATTGCTCTGACTGACCATCCAGTCTTTGTAGGAGGAGACTTTAATCGGTGTGATCAAAATCATTTTCACACGTGGGATGACTTCCTTGTGCAGGCTGGACTCACTGATGTTGATCCTGCACTTCCTACTTACAAGTACCAAGACCAAGAATACACGCTTGATAGATTCTTGGTACCTAGTCTCTTCCTTGACGCAACGCAGCTCTTTGCTCGCATTTACGGCAGGTACCGGATCGATACTTGCCATCACAAAGCTCTGATGCTCAGGCTAAAGATGAAACCGCGACTTCGACCACATCCACAGTCTGAAAAGCATCACACCATACCGACTCAAGTTTTTCTCGATCCAACGATTGCATCGGAAAGTCTACAGGCAGTTGCAAGACAAGCTTCCCTACTTGCTCTCAAACGAAAAATCTCGTTAGCGCAGGAAACTAAGCTTGCTAGTGTCGTGCTTTCACAACACAGTCGTGCTATAGTTTGGAGTTGGTGGAGAACTCACTCTTGTCACTTCAAAAAATTGGCTCCGTTAAAGCGATTATACAAGCTTCTTGGCAAAGAACAAACGCACCTGCATATACGACAGGAAGAACTACGCCTGTTGTATGAGCAAAGTGCGGATACTGACCTGCTACAATCCTGGCAAACTCAGCAGGGATGCCTTCTGATTCCAGCTACTATCATAGCTTCCGCTTTACAAGCAGCTGAAGTCGCAACTGCAACAAGCATACAAATGCCTTTTGGCACTGACAACACAGACCCAGTCCAGCGAATTAGAAGGCAAAAAATCTTCTGGGATAGATTCAAAACTGTGTGCCCCAAGGGCACCTTTTATCATGGTCCATTGTTGCAACATAATGGCCAAGAATGTCGTACTGCCCTTGAGTATGATGAAGCCATGCTCGCTACCCGAGACTTTTGGTTCGCGCACCCTGTCAAGTATGACCGAGATTGGCAAGACACGCTTTCGGCTTACCGACGGTGTGTCGTGCCGTGGCCTGTCATTCCTGAGCCCACGGAGCAAGATTATATCGAACATCTCCTCCTCACTAAGGATTCTGCTCCGGGCCCTGATGGGTTACCTTATGCTCTTTGGCGGATGTTCCCGCAGCAGACTGCTGCGATCCTTCAGGATGACTTTCATCACATTTTAGCTGGTGCGTTAGCACCACCCACCCAGGTAGGAGTATGGATCCCAAAAGCCAAACAAGGGCCCACGGCTGACTTTTTTCGGCCTTTAGGCATGCCTGACACGCTTGACAGACTGCAAGATGGCACAGCTGCTGCTATTCTGTTTCGAATCACCAGGCATAGTTTTCACCCTGCCCAAACTTTGCTCAACTCCTTTCGAGAACCGCAAAGAGCAGTGCTAGAAGTACAAGGAGCTCTGGAGGGCTCGTCCCCGGCTTCTGCCCTCTTTGCTGATCTATCCAAAGCATTTGAGCGCATTAATGCACATTGGATCCTTCACATATTACGCATTCGTCAGTGCTCCCCTTGGGTCCTCCAATTTGCGCGTTATCTATTGTTTGGTAGAAGAATCAGACACAAAGTACAAGGGCGGCTTTTACCTGCGAGAAATGTGCATTCTGGAGTTGATATGGGGCGATCCACATCAGTGTACTTCTTCTGCCTTGCCATGGACCCTATTTTGTCGTACTCAATCAAATTCCGCAAGTTTTAGTGGTTGCAGGGTATGTTGATGACACTACGATAGTTGGTCGGCAAACAGACCCGAACTGGGTTCGAGAGGTTTTTCAGAACATAAGAAAATGGAAGTCTGCTGGTATTGTCATGGACACACATCACTGTTGGCAAGTCGGATTTTCCAGCAGAGCTCTTGATGAAAACACGCTGCACAGAGTTGAAGATGTCTGGGGTCATGTAACTCCCATTCACGAATCAGGACAAGCCACTTGCAGTGCTGCGCTGCAACGTGTCCCTGGATATGCACGTCGCTTTGTCCTTAGACACGGTGACCGCTGCATACATATGGCCTCAGAGGCCATACCCAGACTTGTAACTGAAGGGCACCCCATGCTTTGCCGATTGGCTGCTAGTCCATGCCAGTGCCGATCCAAAACACAACTGCTCACAAATGTCAGTTACACTGCTGAGCAACTGTTCAGTCTGGACCAAGCAGGACTAGGCGGTCAGTGTATAGTGCCGTCGACTGTCAACCTTGGTCTAACAATCCATACAGGGTGGACATGTCAACTTACCAATGAGGCCATGGTCAAAATACCGCTGCAATTATCTCTCACCACTCTGCTGTCAAAGCAGCTGGTGAAATTCCGAACGAGGCTTGCTGCTGCTAATCGGGCCAACCTTAGCGTTCATATGAAGATTATCTACTTTAACACCTTTTCGCTGAGCCTCTTCTACTACTCGCAAACGCAGCGTTTTTTTTCGCCCAAGCTTCTCAAGCCGCTGTACCACGCAATGGCAGACTTTCTGCTACAGCGACATTGGTTCCCGCAACACCTATTGGTTGGGCTCTGCAGGTGGTTACGCATAGGCCCACTGCTTGACCCAACCATCATGCAGGCAGTCTCCCTCTTTGGATGCTACTTACGGCAAGGACATAGGTCCCTTGCAGAAGAACAAGAAGGTTCCTATGCCATACAAATCCAACAATGTTGGAAGTATTGGCAACAGCAGCTTCCTGCTGAAGACATACAGCGCCTCCTAGCCCTCTTAAGACAAAACAATACCCCGGCGC
>CAXAMN010022415.1:0-11238 GCA_963970005.1 Durusdinium trenchii | reverse complement strand
GCCTACTTGACTTGGATCCTCCAAGTCTTTTTTCCTATTTGACTTGGGCCCACCAAGTCTTCAAGTTATATAAACCCAATAAACAAACTGGCTGGCTAGCAAATTTTCAAACCTAGTTGAGATTCACAGGATTCACATTGTGATTTTGATATGCCAAGGACTTTTCCTCGCGTGACCTGAACCCTGCAAGCTGACAAACACATTAATTTCGATGTCCTGAAAGTGTTTGAAACCTACCAGGCGCATTTCCACCTTCAAAACTGGGACAACAACTGAGGGCTCGGGCCTTGAATGTTCATATCTGCTTCAGTCACCTGCATTGAGCAATTGGTATTCTCGGCGGCGCAATTACTTCCAACTTGACCACTGCCGTTTCACTTCAAGCAACTTGGACACTGGCTAGTAACAAGGACGCTACTAGTAACCAAGGGCATCGCTGCTAGGATTACTGCTTGGAACAAGGACTCTACTAGTAACAAAGGGCATCGCTACTTGGATGCGTGAATTCCTTTAAATGCTGCAGAAATCAGAGTGTTTTGTGTGGCACATCCTGGGTTCAAGCCAGGGCCATCTGGGCTGACGCATGCGAGCTTCATTTCTTGTGAGGCTGAGTGGGACTCAAATCATTTCATGTGCACAGGATTCACATGATGCAAAGAAAGTCATCGGATCCACACCTTCTTCCAGGAACATCTACTGATTTGGCGCTGCGGGAGGAAGGGGTCATCTCATGTCAGGAAATCAAACCACATCAACTTGTGCTATAGAATCTGAGGCTGGGACATGCTGACTTCATGGTTTTTATTGGGCTGGCTGTCACCTGTTTAAATGAGCTACGTAATTTATCACTGAGATGACTTGAAATCACCGATCATAAAAGCAGTGTATAATAGTCAGACCCATCAGTTTGTATTCTCAAGGACTTGGAACCACCAAGTCAAATCACAAGGCCTGGACCCACCAAGCTGAATCAAATGCATCAATCACGTGAATCCTTTCAGTTTTCATTTTGTCCTTTCAGTTTCATGATTCCTGTCATCCAAGTCTCTGGCAGGGCTTCTTTGCATTTGGCCAGCGGACAGAGCCGGAAGCCCAGTCACAAAATGTCAGAACAACATGACTTCATGCTTCCCCCTGTACACTCTATAGAGCTTGCAATAGATATGCTTTGGATTTCTTGAATTCGAACCTGGATTGATGAACATCCTGCTGCTGCCGGCTCTGAAGAGACGGCTACTCAGCTCCTACATCCTCAAGCGTATTTTTCTCGGGGGAACACCACTTGATAGACCGCAAGTTCCAGACCACATTGTCAAGTGTTTTTTCTCAGCTCCGTCCTGCGTTGTTTGAGATGAAGCGGCCTGCAGCATCAAAGCGACCATCATCATGTCCATCGCAAAAGCGTCCATCAGCTGCACCTGAAGCTGTACCTGTACCTGGACCTGAGGAAGCTTTCCCTGCAGGTAATGAATTGTGGTGGGATGCTGACGACCCAGATGGTCCGAGCTTTGTCTGCAAAATGCACCCTCTTATGGCCACATTCTGTTCAGTTTCTGGCAGTTCAGTGCTTTGAAACATGATCGTTTTGAATAAGGAAGTGTCCCAAGGAGATGATCAAGGACCTGAGCCAATATCAGGGGGAGGTTCCGTCATCTCGGCTGCACTTCTTGAACTCACGTGCCTTGGCAGGATTTTGTTCTGGCATTGCAATGGTCCCTCATATACCTGAATTCTATCTTTAAGTTTTTGGCATCCAAGTTGTTTGGCACTATTCTGGCGACGATCCTCCTGATCCTCCTGAAATCGATGTGGAAACCGTATACGATGTGGGGAAACTTGGCAAGCAGTCAGTCTAGTCTAGTCAGTCACTTTTGTTTCCTTTGATAAGTTGCCCTTGCTGTGAAGGCCATCTGTTCACCTGAGGATTGCAGAGGCGCAAGATGAAATTAGAATGCTCCTGAAAACGACAGATGCGGAACTGCAGACTCTTGGCTGAACTGAGTGCTTCATGTGTGTATGGTTTCATGGTGCTTCACTGTATGCAAATGGATGGAATACTTGTTGTATTCACTCTTGGATTGTTGAATTGTTCTAAGGAGAGACTTCAAGGAGCAGCTTGGCTTACTTATGTTCTCTTCAACACCGACTGAAAGTAACAATTTGTTTCGGCCCGCCTCAGGTATCTGCGTCAAACTTTCCCGAAAGCAGAATCGTTCTTGGTTTACCAGAAAAGGCTGTGGTCTGCTGTCTTCAAAGTCAAGGCTTCCTTGCGCCAATGGCAACTTGGCTCCAAACATGCCTATTTGGTTGAAGAAAGTTCTCAATCTATAGAATAGTCAATCAATGCCAAAGTCCATTGGACCTGTCTTGGAGTCGAGGTATGGAGATGACCTGACTTTGAGTTGTGAGATACATAATTGACTCAGCCCAGTAGCATTATCATACTTCAAAATTGTGGAGTTGGTATTTTCATGTTCTAACACATAGAAATGCTCGCACGGTTGCTGCTCCCCATTCAGTGGGTCCGGACCCTGATGAATAACTAAGGCAATGCATTGCCAAATCTGCCCACCTGAGTGGAAAGTATCTTTGTTAAGAAACTTGTCATAGTCTGTTGCAAGTGGCTGGCTCGCTCGTAAAAAGTGCAGCCACACAAGTCGACAGGGTGAGCAAGAAATAGTGGCCCAGTTAAAGTTACTGGCACATTCTTGACATTCTTGACCGGCATTTATTCCATCGTCTCGTCCAATGGGCAAAAGATGCTCTGACCATGGAAAAGCCGCTTCAAAAAAGGCAACATGTAATAAAAGTCCCGTCGGAGAGTCGGTGACTATGAAGGTAGCGACATTGTGCTCAACAATTCTATGACAACTCAGACAGGTAAATGAGACCCTAGATCCTAGTAAGTCGTGAAAAGGAGGCGGAATCATAGCGACAATAGACTCATATGTTCTGAGCAAGTCCATATGAGTATCCTTGGGGAGAGCAGACATAGCCAAAGCTAGGCGATAATGATCAAAATCATCATTCGGTAGATGAGATGCACACGTCCAGCCTTTAGCTACTGCAACCATTGCTCTGTGACCAATGTGATTTTCGAAGTTTACTTGCTTGTTCCAGTTTGCTTTGGAGACAATGCGCAGTGCAGCCGTGTAGTAACAAGCAGTGGCATTGAGATTCTCATATAAAGATACTGCTCGTTGAATGTCTTCATCCTGAAAGTCCATGTTTTGAAGGGAGACATCACGGCTGATCATCTGCTGTATCTGGTGAATATATGATTGTCGACGTTTGTTTTGGAGTACCTCGTTGACTGAGTTTTTGTTTGTAGCGCAACTGGAAACATGTTGGGCGTTGATTCCCCGTTTTACAAGATGATGGCTAAGGCCATCACCTCGTTTTGGGGCGGGTTTTGCAGTGGGTTTCTTGGCCGACTGTCGACGCGGATCACTTGAGCTTTTCTTAGGGGTGGGCTTTCTGTCAGTGGTCTCTTCAACAGTATGTTTTGACTTGGTTGAAAGGGCCCGATGGCCTGCTTTTTTTTGTGGATCGTCTTCTAGTTGTTGTTGCAAATCTTGGTATACCTGCTCACAAAACGAATCGGTCGAAGGTTGTGAAGCTTCCTTGCCCGACGGGCACTCATTGAGGGAAAAGGGAACAATTACCTTCTCTTCAGGGAGCTCTTTAGTTTGGTGGGTTTCGGTATTGCAGGTTTGGGATTGCTGTAAGCCTTTTGGACAAGCAGTACAATCTTGCTTAATGTTTCTGTTTGCAGAGCGCAAGGCAAAGCTTTCATCAACTTGCATTGCTTCGTTTACAGAACAAAAATCATTTTGGGTATTGGAGATGTAAGCTTTGCTTACCGACAGTCGTTCAGGTGTCCCAGCAAATTCAAGCAAGGAAGATGCTGGACTAACCTGACTTCCTTGATTCGCGGCTTGACGTTCGTCACAGTCTTTTACCTGAAGAGATGTAGCGACGTCACTACAAAGCTGGTTCTTTTTGGTTGGGGAGCAATTGGACAAAAGGTCAAAGTCCTGTTTCAGTGTTGTTTCTTCTTCACGGGATGTAGAACCAGTTGCATCAATTTCAGTTGGTAGAGGACTGACTGCATCTTGATTATGGTCAGATGAAGACGGGATCGAACGAGCAGGTGATTGCTTGTTGTCACGACACTCGCCAGTGAAAAAGGTATCTCTTTGGGCATTTGTTCTACGTTGAGGGTTGCTGCTAGTGATATTTGCCGACTGCTTTGTTGCAAAAGGCTCCGTAGCATGATTCTTGTGTGAAGAATGACTGTTGTACCAAATCGACAGAATGCGGCCAACGGGTGCTTTCCCAAAGACATCATGAATATCTATCTGACCCGGTAAAAAGAGAATGAGGTTAGCACGGTCATAGACACTGAGCTCTAGTGCATTACTGAAACACCGAGAGACCTTACCTCTTTCAAAACGTGGTTGTAGTACTTGCAGCTTCTGACCATGTTCAATTTGGCAATGAATAATACTTTCATGCTCAAGCAAAGTAGTGATGACATCTCCATTGTACTGTTGGAGGGGTGGTTTTGTGGTTGCGCAATCGAGGAAGATTGTATGATGGTCAAGGAGATGCTTTTGTTTCATCAAAATATCAAGGAGGTGAGATACCTCTTTCGTAGAGAGTTCAGCTTCAACAAAGCAAATAGGAACTATTTCATCAAGTAGATCAACGGCAACGTCTCTCTTGCCGATTTCAAAGCAAAAGACTTGTAGCTGCCCAAATCTTCTACGCGACACGCTATTACCTGGTAGGGGAAAAAATCCACTAAGCCGAGCACCTTGACATAGTCCTTTGTTATGTGCCCCAACATGATGGTCGGTTTTTGTTTCTTTAACGTAAATGTTGGAGGTCCGTTCTGTAGCATGGACATCAGGCTGTTTGTAGTGGACAATTCTTTTTTGTGCTTTGCGGTCAACAAAGGTACCAGGTATTCGCGGAAGTGAGGCAGGCGGCGCATAAAAGGCAACAACTTTCTGTTGACCCTTATCTTGGACATGTACTATGGCAGGTCGGATCTGTATAGCGCCCAAGACTTTTTGTAACTCTTCACTGAAATCAACATCGACAGTTCCATCTTTCATCATAAGCGATCCATCATCCTCAATTTGAAAGGCTTCGTGAGTGTCACTTCCTGTAGTGCTAATATCAACAGTCCAGCAGTTTTCATTGATTCCCGCAGTGAAAGAACATTGTAGGCTACCTTCTTCTTTGCCAAAGGGAATCTTAATCTGTTCTTGGAAGGTTCGAAGCCTGAAGTTTTCAAGTTCAGCTCCTTCAGCATAGATGACCAAAAGTAATCTTTTTTGGATATAGTATGGAATGTTCATGTCAATTAGGATGCTCTGGAGTTGCCATCTTTCTTCTTGCGTGCAAGACCTAATGTCAAGAAAAGTGACAGTGCGAAAGCGATAGAATGTGGGGGCATCACCAAAATGCATATTCCAGAAAAGGGGAATTACCCTTTGGAGGTCTTGCTGAGCAGAGGAGGCAATTTCTTGACTTAGACAAGCATAAATTGGCGCAAGGGAATCTGTCACTATATGAACTTCAGGTTCGGCAATGCCAAAGGTGACACAGCATCGGTCTGTTGCTCCAAGCTCTGTGTGAAGAGGAGGGTCATGCGTATAGACTCGAAACCGAAAGACTCCTGGCACGGCAGTAATAGCAGCTTGAATCTGTGGTGTGAGGGACTTGCTGGAACAAAGCCATGTTTCAGCATATTCCAGACTTGGCGAATAGACTTCAAAGCTATTTACATTACGAGTGGCACTGAGTGCAATGAAATATGTAGCTTTGGTAAAAGTGCGCAGGCGTCCATTTTGTGCAAATTCAAAGCTTTTATATTTGTTGATTCGCTGTATGTGGGCTCGATGCCTTCGTAGCGAAGTGCAGACTCCAATAGTTAAGTCAACACAAGTAGCACTAAGAGAGCACTCATGAAATAGAAGCACATGTCGTAGTTGACTGCCTGAGTGATAGAGCTGCAAAATATTATCCTGCAATCGACTCTGTATTCCATAGATGATAATATCTATCGGATGATTTCCAGAAACGGCAGCACAAATGTTGTTGTACTCATCCTCACCAACAACAAAGAGATTACTGCTAAAACGGACAGTGTTGACCATGCTAGGAAAACGACAGAGAAAAAGGATGCGCGGTGAGGCAGCTAAAGAGGGTCCACTGAGTTGTGAGAAAACTCCTATCGCCTCAAAAGAATCAAGAATATCATCGTAGATAAATTGAGAAATCGTGCAAGAGACTTCCTTAGAAGTCATTCTTCGAGACTGACGAGCGTAGATAGAGCCTATAACGAAGCTCAAAAGGTGTCTAAGGACACCCTTCGAGTGTGCTTGTAAGGGAAAGCGGACAAAAGGTTGCAATCAAATGGTGTCTAAGGACACCACTTGAAATTGTACAGTGTCTAAGGACACAGCACAATGCAAGTAAATGAAATGGGCGGACGCACAAGTCCTAAGTGCCAAAAAAACCTAACTACGCCTACCGGCCCGGAGACAACTTCTTCTCTTTAAGAAGTAGTCTTGAACCTCCTAACTCAACAGATTATTACTGAGAGTTTTGAGCCGATATGCTTGAGCCAAAGGCTACGGAGAGAAGAGGACATCCCGAAGGAACTAAAGTACTTCAGAAGGAGGTAAAGGCAGTCATTTTGTCCCAGGTGGTGGTCTTCCCTCATGCAGGTGATAATCCAGCACAGGTATCGGCTGTCGGGAGATACTGCTACGGTTAACTGTCTACAGCAGTGCTACCCAGCTCCACTGGGCAGGAAAGGACAGTCCATGAGCACGCTGCCGGCACGTTGGCTCAAAGCCAAACTTTGCAGGGTCTGAAGACTGCCAACGGCGGAATCGGACCCCACATGGCAGAAGGCGCGAACCGAACCGTGAGCCATTTCCAGCATGCAGACTGGGAGAAGACAGCTTCCTTCGGCTGAACTTTACCATTTTAGCAGGCACAGTGATCAGCTCCATGTTTTTTTCCACGAGGACGGACGCCGTGTGGGCATGGTGCCCAGGTCATCGTTGAAGGAAGGGAAGAACAGTCAGATGGTGGAGAAAAGAACAAGGACAACCAAGCAAACAAAAACAAGCCACCAACCACAGCCCACAGGCCGAGTCTCCACCATCTTGTAGTCTTTCCTCTGTGCTAGGTGAAACAAGTGAAACGAAAACTAATGACTATCAATGGGCCTGAATTCTCGAACGAAGAGCATGGCAGCGCGGGTTTGTGCTCTAGCAAAGTCTCCAAAAAGGCTTCAAATGGACTTTACTTTTTTTTCCACGAGTACGGACGCCGTGTGGGCATGGTGCCCAGGTCATCGTTGAAGGGAGGGAAAGTCAGTCGGATGGTGGAGAAAATAACAAGGACCACAACAACAACCCAAAAACCACAAACAAAGGCCCACAGGCCGAGTCTCCACCATCATGTAGTCTTTCCTCTGTGCTAGGTGAAACCGGTGAGACAAGAAAGAGTGTCTAGAAGGGGGCCTGAATTAACGAACGAAAAGCATTTCGGCGCAGGTCTGTGCTCAAGCAAAGTCGCAAAAAGGCTTCAAAGGGACTTTACTTCACCTGTATGAGTGACCAGCGGCCACACCCCAGTGCGGCAAAATCATGGTCACGATGCAAGTCACCACTCCAATACGGTGTATCGCAATGCTTCAACGTCGATTGCATCCCTGGCACATGGGGTGGCGTAGCTGTGCAGCATGCCGTGGAAAAGACTTTTCTTGTGGCACAACCCGTTCAACCGGTTGCACTTACAAGTCAAGTGGCATGCTACCAATCAACAATCGTAAGCGGCGGCCATAATCGACGAAAGCCTGCAGGAATTGCGCGAAGAGACCCCCCCCGAGGGGAGGTCAGTTCAGCGCCGTTTGGCACCCACAGGTACCAAATAGCAAACAGAGTGGGGTGTCTTCTAGGTCTATGAAGCACTGCACCATTGCAAAAGGTAGTCGGCTGCATGCAAGGCCCGTGTGAAACAGGTGAAACAGGTGAAACTTTGGACAATCCTAGCATGGTATCTGTACTTCTTTATACAAAACTGGAAATGTCGGACTTCAACAAAGGGAACTAAGGTTCCCCCTGGGCATCCGCCATTGCCACTCTCTACCACCCGCCTGTTAGGAACGAAGAGCTAAGGCTCTCACTCCTATTGGCTCACTGCAGTCCGAATGGCAAAAAGGGGTTGTTTAGTGCTTGCGTATCTTGCTTGCCGTACTCTGCCGTCAGTCAGCTTGTCCCCCTTTCCAGTCACAGGATTACCTAGCCTCGCCAAGGCGCGTGCCCAGACTCTTAACGAGTACCTACAATACAGCGCTTGCTGCAGCCAAGAAAAAAGCCTTGTTTTCATCCGAGACCAGGGGCGTGCCCCATGTCCGGGATCATGTGCAGCCAAGGTGGCCATCGCATAGCAGGACAAATGGCGAAAGCATTCTCTTCTGCATAGACTCCTCGCCATTTATGCCTTCCTGGCATCTTGACAAGCCTAAGGACAGTGCAATCTAGGAAGGCCCTACTTCCTATGTACCTCAGCGAGGGTGGAATGGCAAGCTCCACGAGAGCTGCACAGTTCATGAAGGCTTTGACTCGGATTGTATGGAGAGTTATCGGCAGGAGGACTTCTCTGAGACTAGTGCAGTGCACAAAGGCGAATTCCGGAATTTCCTCAACTTGGGTGTTGCAAAGGTCTATACTCTTAAGCAGTCGGCAACTGTCGCATGCATGCGCTCCGAGAGTTACAAAATGCATTGGGAGAGCAAGTGCAGTGATTCCTGTGGAGCTGAAGCAGCCTACCACTGTGGCAGGCAGTTTGACGATGCGGAGCTGTCGGCAGTTTTGCCAGGCCTCTGCCTCAATGAACCTGATACCTGACTCTACACTGGCATGTCGCAGGCGTGGAACCCCTGCAAAGGCCCCTTCTGGGACACTTCTCTCTGGGTTCATGGGGACATGAGCTGCGAGCGGAATGTGATGGATAGGGCAATTCTCAAGTTCTGCTTGAGATGGCAGGATAACACTGCAGTTCCGAAAAACGATAGTGTATTCCAAGCCTTGCTGTAGCTTGTCCCAGATTGGGTCCTCTAGGTAGGTCTGTGTGGCAGTTTGCAAAAAGTCAATGAGGCACCCAAAGACTTTGAGATCAGTAACAGAAACGAGATAGTCCATAACCTGCTCTTCTAGATCTTCAAAGCGGTCAAACTTTGCAACACTGAGAGAGACCTGAAAAGTCTCTCCCGAAAGCGTAGTCAACAACAGGGAGTATTCCATGACCGGCTCCTTTTCAGGAGGGGTGCTAATCATGGATGAATCATCAAGTTCCATGTGCGACAGGCTATTTGCACTGATTGTTTGAGCCAAAGGTGTCTGGGTCTGCGCGTGGGCTGTTCCCAAGGCCTTAGATTCTGCAGACAGATGTTAAGGCACCCACCTAAAGTCTACCATGGGCCGGCATGATATTGGCAATATTCGTGGTTGAGTTCTTCGTCAAAAGCATCCGAATCAGGCCCCTCTGCAGGGAGCAGCTCCACCCACTGGGGTTTTTCAAACTTGTTACACGTGAAAAAAGCATTGTGCTCTGCTTGTACCCACTGTTCCATGTCACCCCAGTCCAGGGGGGTGAATCGTTGCAGCTGCTCACACCCACAAAATGCACGGTTGCCTATATCCCTGAGCTCCGTCGGGATGACAACTTCTTGCAGTGCCACGCAATTTAGAAAGACTTCTTTGCCAATTAGCGTGAGTCTTGGCGGGAGCCATATGCTGTTTAAAGCGACACAGTGGGCAAATGTGGAAGAAGGGAGGGCTGTGATCTCTGTGTCCATGAGGTTGACCTCCACTAGGCTTTTACAATTCTCACAGGCACGCGGCCCGATATTGTGGAAGTCACTCGGCAGGCAGAGCTGTTCAATGCATGCGCCGCAGAACGCCCCTTCAGGCAATCCTCTAGGTTTGTTAGTATGGTCCATGTCAAAGGTGATGGTGGCAAGTGTGAGGCAACTCTCGAAGGCATACTTACCTAGTTGTGCCCCTGGTGCAAGGACACTGTTGTCCTCCGTTCCATGACTGGCCCCAACTCGACTTAGGGAGCAGCACTCTGCAAACACCCTTGGACCGTATCGGATACACCCCGGGGCGGCGACCTCTCGCAGCACCTAGCACCCTAGGAAAGCCCCTTCTGCCAGACTGATGACCGAGGGTGGGAGTTTGACAATTTGCAGTTGCTGACACGCCTGCCAAGCCGCAGCTCCTACATGTCTAATGCCAGTTGTCACTTCTACATGCCGGAGCGAAGGTGCAGCATAAAATGCTCTGTCGGCAACGGCCCCCCTCGGGTTGGGCGGGACACGAACAGCTTTGGGGTAGCTCTCCTTGCCGTCATCCTGGAACTGCCAGATGGAATGCCCATCTACCATGCAGGGACGAACGACAATTTGGAGCTGCGGTCGTTGCAGGAGCACTGTGCGGAATGCCTCTGGCAGGGGTTGCTGCGTTTGAAGGTCGAGCAACTCCAGTTCACAGCCGAAGACATCTAAATCAGAGACTGTCGGCAGAAAGCAGAGAATGTCATCTTCAAGCTCTGCTACATCCTCATAGTGGGAGAGGTCTGTCTGCATTGCATATACCGTACCTGCTATGGTAACCAACTCGAGGTTGATCTCATAACGGTCTTGGGGAGTCGGCATTGTCGCGTAGGCGGTAGCTCGAACGTGGTTACTATGCTTGCTTGAGCCAAATTACAGAGACACCGAAGACATAACCTTTGCGAACCCTGTTATGACTATTAAGCTACAAGCAGGAGGGTGGCTAAGGCCACCCACCTCCTGGAAGGGATCGAGCAACTCGGAGACGGTTGCTGATCGGGATGAGTCCCACTGCCAACTATCTTACTGCCACCAACCATAGGACCACCCATAGGGCGAGGGCGATGGGGAGGGCCTACTGTGCCAGGAAGACCACGCTGCCGACGAGGAGCTTCCCGATTCTGTCGGGGGGACCGTTCGGCGAGCTTTATTACCTGGGTCAGGGGCTTCTTGACTATAGCCCATGTGGTCTCGAAGCGCCTGCTTGTGATCCTTGAGTTGAAGCCTGAAATTGGGGTTCCCAGTGAGCCATGCACAGAGCTGATCCCATCGTTCTTTAGTATAGAGTTGTGTGCCATATTGGTTGTATG
>CAXAMN010022414.1:0-25124 GCA_963970005.1 Durusdinium trenchii | reverse complement strand
TTTTTTACGCGAGTCATCTCTGGCAGAAAGTACACATCAACTTCACCCAAAAACAATCCTACGATATTTTGGACCTCCTGGGCATCCCAGCAACAAAACCGACCTGGCCTTCTGCTTCAAGACCGCCTGTTGCAGCTTCCGTGCTTCCGCAATCACGCCCCGGCAGCAGGCCAGCCGCACGACGTAGCGGCGCACGATCCTGCGCGAATGGATGGTCTGGGTAGCGGGAAAAAGGAGAGAGGAGCAACCATTAGCCAAAGACTCGATGTATGCCATATATGCCGATCAGTTGGGGTGGTTTTGGAGGTCAACGTAGGCATATATGGCATACGAGCATCTGGGTTAGCCAAAGACTCCTGAAATTCCTCTACCAGGATCCGACTCTACAGGTCTCCGACATGGTGGCTTTTGCCAACTGAAAGAAGTGACGAGTGGAGACCTGGCAGGTTTCGGGTGCTGTTTATATATATATATATATATTGTTGGTAAGCTGGAGTCTGAAGGAAGTTCTTCAGCTCTTCCGAAAACCGTCACGCAGTTCAACCGCATGTTGTTTCACGCATGGAAGTCTGATCACCTCTGGGTGGGTTGTTCCCAAGAAGTCGTAACTGGACCCTCCGTAAGTAGACGTGTCTCTTTATAGCCCCCTGCTACAGCTGTGATTCGGGGTGTCCAAAACCACCCCACTCCTGGGGGTCCGACGGTAGAGTTCCTATGAATCACTATTGCATCACCACTCCTGTTTTCCACTAATGGAAGCTGCACATCCTCCCCACATCTCTGAGGTCGGCTGGTGACCCAAATCCATTGTATGACACATCGGGGGGGCCCCTAACTCTCAAGCCGCTGGGCAGTTGTTCCTTCTTCCGCATCGCCGTACCGTACGTACCGCCTCTGCTAACACCGCGGCTTCCCCAACAAACATGGCGAAAGACGGATAGCATGGATCCACTTGTCACTCAAGACTTGCACCAAGCTGCATGTTCTGTTGGGACAAAGCATGACCACTAGCCACGAGTACATATAAAAACTTACAACAACATACGTACAACAACCATATCCAACACACACCCAAACCAAAAACATCAGCAGTCACAAAAGGGGGGGTTACAACCAAACACACTTCTGCCCCCCACCACGTAATTCAGCGCGACGTCGACCGTCACCGAACGTCTCCGCGACTCGTTCTTCCGGTCTTCTCCAACTGCGGGCAGGTCTGGCGGTTTCGCTCGATCACGTCGAAGAGCGCCGTGCGGGTGAGGTAGTGCACCTCAGGGAAGCTGGATGGGGAAGCTGGATAGATCCCAGACCATCGGGATCTGGAAGAGTTACTACATGTTTGGGGTCATCAATTCATGGGGTCAATATCCCTACACCTCCTGGCCCACCTCCTGAGGTTCGATGGTTGGGGTGGATGCCAGGGGGGGTTAAATCACCTTTTGAGGAGATGGGCCAGGAGCCCTATAGGGTGTATCACCATTCCGGTCCGGATGTGGAAGTCGGATCTCGCTCCCGGCATCGAGAACAAACACCGTCACACTGTCAGACTGTCTGAGAACATCGGCCGAGGCGGTAACGAGTTGGGACCGGGAAAATCCTCGGTTTCACCGTGCACCGACCTGTCCACCTCTTGATGTTGGGGTCCTCCCACTCCGGTGGAATCCATTGGGTCGGCAACAGCCAGACCCCGCACAGATGTTGGAACCAATCGGATCCGATCTTGTTTCAGTGTGCCAACTGCTGGACTATGACCACATGCGCATTGTTGCATGTTTTGTTTTTTGGGCCATGGAGCTCTATACAACCACTGCAGTCCAACCGAACAAAGGCACCGAACAGTCGTCCTTCCGCTCCATTCCCCAAACACTCCCATGTTGGACTGGTATCTTTGCCAATCAGTTGAGGTTGATGGTTGGTGTCAATCGCTTGTTTCTGAAGTTCATATTCGAAAGCTAGTCGATCGCCCATGGGTGATGTCTGGGTTTTGAAGCATCGCCTCCCCTTATTTAAACAAAACAAAACGCTGAAAAACACACCGACCGTGCTGAAACCACCAGCAGCTCCTCCGTTTCCACCGCCCAGGCCGTGTATCGCCTCAATGTAGGTGAGCGCCGTGCCAGCGATGGGGCGTATCAGGCTGGTGTCCTGGGCGGAGCCGGTGTCCGGGAGCGGGTTTACATCGTGTAGAGTCGGGAAGGCACCTCGGATGGATGATGGGGGGGGAGCGCCACATGCCAAACAGTGAACCAAAGGCGCGCTGCACAGCGCCGGTTTCTATGCAACTTCCAACCAAAGCCAGTGCAGTTCTTGTCATAAATAATCTGTGCGAAGGGTTTTGAGGGTCCGGACCCCTGCCATGGAGGGCCAAAGGATTATAGGGTATGACAGGCTCATGCCTCTATTATACGATGATGACATGAGGCTTGGAGAAAAAGGATGCTGCCGCTTTTACACTTCACTTGACGCAGAAATTCTTACTTCAGCAGTAGGGACGTCCTCACCCACTATCCACCAGCCCAATCAGAGTCTTCTGAAGCCCGGATGAGCCCGGTCAACCTAAGGGGGAAAAACTTACATGGATGCCAAAAAACAGATCAGCTCTTAAAGGTCTTGCAGGTTTGAACATCAAGTTTTTTTCCACACAAGATGCACATCAACTGGACTCATCTCCGCTTGGCCAGAAACCTCCGACCCCCTTTCGCTCCCACTGCACCACCCCGGTTGCCGCCGCGTCGTCTTCGCTTCGCTGCCAGGGGGCGCTGAGGACGAAGTCCTCGCCCCAAACCTCACCGTGAGAACCCACCTTCTTGTCCAGCATCACCAAGCCTCTGGACACGACCGGGTTCCGGGACTTGCCGCGCGGCAGCGTCCCGCCCGAGGTGTCCGGGGAGGCGGGCTCCAGTCCAGGGGGGTCGGAGAGATTGGGGTGGTTTCAGGGGTCTGTCTGGGGCGGCATATCTTCCAGTCCCATGGAGCGTCTGGGATAGATTCAGATAGATAAATAAATAGTAGATAGATAGATAGACAGACAGATAGATAGACAAATAAGATGGATAGATAGTGTAGATAGATACTGTAGATAGATACTGTAGATAGATAGATAGATAGATATACTAGGCTCTAGAGAGATGGGAGTTGTGGAGCATAGTCGGGGCATAAATGGAGGGACATGACATAGGACTTGCTGCCAGAGTCAAAAAAAGAGAGCTTAAGAGAAATTGACTTGATCAAAATTTGTATAACGTTTCGTTTTTGTGGGTGGTTCACCCATGGTGAGTACAATGACTCAGGAGTTGTCCCAACTAATGACCATATCTTCCCATCAACCTCTTTAAGAAGCACACAAGTCCCAAGTCCCAAGAAGTGTCCTCAAGAAGTGTCAGTCCCAAGTCTTTAAAAATCTTAAATTTTAAGAAATGTCCTCAAAACTATTGAAACATCAATGGAAGACAGGAACTGAAGGAATTTGACCAGGAAAATAACTAAGAATTAAAAATTAACTAGCTACTTTTTCTACACCTTTTCTCCTCTCCCCCTGTCTCTGTGTCGATTCCCTTAACGGGGAGGGACACGGAGACTCCGGTCGAACCCGTTCCGACCTGTCTCCCCCGGCCGATCTCTCGAAACCGGTCTCCCCCCGTAAAGGGGATAGACAGAGACAGGGGGACACACCAACCAATCACATAGGACTTGTATATCATTAGTGTGCAGGTGGCAAGTCAACCAAATGTTGTTTAGACAGTAGACCGGACCACGAAAACGAACACAAAAAGAATTCAAAGTCAGAGAAATGCGGAGATGACATAGGATTTGTTGAAATCTCATAGTCGCTCGGCAAGTACCAACTCATCAGGGCCCAGTATAGATAGATAGATAGATAGTTTTCAGTTTTCAGTTTCGGTCGTCTCGCGGGCGTCCACGAGTCACGGGGCGTCAGGACAACTAAGTCCCGGCTGAGCTTTCTCAGACTGTAAATGCACCGAGGTGCCCTGTACGTGGGGTGGCAGGAAAAGCCATCAAAAAGTCAGACCCAAAAGCCGCTATGGCAGGTATTCAGTTTATCTACAAGCCGTAGCCAGAGGGAGCTCAAGCGAAAGCGGGCTCACTTCTAGCACAACTTCAAAGCATAAGGCACAGGGCCTAAAACAAAGCGAAAAACCAGGATCGGGTTCAATCATCTGCATTCAGGAGAACACAATCCCAGCGGGATGAGGCGTCAAAAACCAGGGGTCCAGCCTGAAAAAGGGTTCAACATCCAAGAAGGGAGAACATCAGAAAAAACAGCCAGGCGCCCAGTCCCTCCACGTCCAGGCTCTCAGGTTCATCCGGGGCAGCTGCCAGGGGCACAGCATTCGGAGCGACTGCAAAATAGGCTCCTCTGGGCAGCAGCTCCTCCTGGTGATAATGCAAGCCAAGGCGCAGGTTCAACTCAGGTTGACAAAGGTGATCTAGGCGCAGGGGCTCATAGCCAAGAATGGGTCTGGCCTCACAAGCAGCACATGGAAGGGAGCTCACCCATCGTCGGTTTTGCTCATCCCAATCATCCTGCAGCAGCTGTCGATACCTGCTGTGACGATTCTTGACATGTCTGGTGAGCGCCGTATGTGAAATGACCAACTTGCCACACAAGCAACAATGCGTGGCCAACCATTGTTTCACTGCTGAGGGATATTGCTGGAACTGCTTGCCATGAGTGTGGTGAAGGGCAACAAGCTGACGACACCGGTCATCCAAGCCAACGACATGATGGCTCCACAAGCTGAGGTCCACCGCATCCTCTCTAATCAGGAAGATGCAGACCCACTGATTCGTCATGGGAGGGTCCGCCCCTACCAGCTGAGCTTCCTGCATGTCATTGAACGTGACCCAGCCTGCCGCCCCCCGTCCAATCGCTCTGAGATGGCCGCTGTTGTGGTCTCCTTGGTGGGCAATGGCACCCACCACAACATAGGGATGATGCGCCTGAGTCAAAGTGTCATCATTCCGACGAGGCAGCCACACCACTTCATCAACATGTAGGTGCCAGGATCGTTTGCAGAGGAGGCCTGAGGCAGCCAGCTCAAATCTATCAATATGAAGGCAAATGACTCGGCAACCACCGTTGAAAGGATGTGCACATGCCTAAATAGGATTTCCACTCATCAATATTTTCTGTTCCTCTGGTTGGGGGCTTTGTTTTGCATCTAGGGTTTTGACATGACTTGCTAGTCAGTGCGCCAAAGCCAAAGCAGAAGTCGCCAAGAAATGTGCCATTGAAAGGTTGGTGAACAAATGGCACAAAACACAAGTTCCGTGGAACTTTGTCCATTTAAAGTTTATGCACACATTCTGGCCATGGCAATGCCATACATAGTATGAACGTACTATATATATATATATATTATATGCGTGCATGGACCTGGAGGCAATGTGCACGCCAACATTCCCAGCCAGCTTTGTTGTCTTTTTTTCGCTGACGAGCGATGAACCATCGCCCGCTTCGCGGCTGTTTGGCCACGGGTTCGGCGGTTCGGCGGTTCGTTTGCTGGAATGGCCACCGCACAAGATTTGGGGTGAAAGGCGTGGTTTTTTGATTGCCCCCAAAAATTTTACACGTGTTGGGGGCTGGTGGCCTTGATCATGCGCTGGGAGGCCGCTTTGGGGAACTTGTTTGGGCTCATCTTTCCAGTCCGCAACCCCAGCATCGAAGAGATCTTTGTTCCATCTCAGACAAGATTGCAACCAGTCAGGCTGAGAGATGTCTCGCCAATATCAGGAGTGAAACATCCCGAACAATCTTGTGGCTTCACCTTTCTGCGTTCAAACGTGTTTGACATCTACAGTAAGATACAGTAAGTTTTGTTTGAGCGAGGATCTATCTTCCCGAAGCCGCACCCCAGTACGCACTGTCAAAGCCTCAACAACCAACTCTTCTTGGGGTGGTTCAGCCAAATCCGTTGTCAATCAGGCTGGGATTCGCCGCCAGGAGATGTGAATCTACATGTAACTTGTCTTGTTGGCCCGGGAATATTCTTGCAGGGTGCGCTTCAATGGTCTCCTGAAACCCTGAAGATCTTGGATGAAGTCCAAAACCCAACCCAGCGAGTTCTGCCCTCATGTTGGAAGCTTTTAAGCAAACGGACAGGTGAAACACAACCGCCAACAACTCTCAGGCGTACCGCCACTCATTCTCGCCGGAGGTGTTGCGGGCTGAATTCCAACCCTGTCATCAACCCTTTGTTTGACTGCTGTTTCATGTGACAGGTCACCCTTGCATGTCGTGACGATGCTCAGACTGAAGCTGGCCCAATGGAGGTGCCATGCTCAAGTCAACAATGTCCTGCATTAACCAAATGTGATCCAACCAATATCAACCAATATATACCCAAGGTGATTGAAGAAAAAAGCTTTGCAGCTACTGTCCTTCGCACAGTGCTACCCTCAGCCTGCAACACCACCCTACCACACTCCAGCTGAGAAAGTCCAAGGTTGCAGCTTACGTGGAGGAGACCGCTGGTGTCCAATGCCCAAAGAAGACCTTGACTTCTGTGTGGCATGTTGTGGACGAAGCTTTAGAACGACTGAGAGACGGTGACCTTGATGTGGAGTTTTTGGCAACAGTTGACTAGTTCCTTGTGTGACTTAGCTTCTTTTTGGGGTCGCCAATTCGAACGCTGGCTGCAACTTTGGACTTTGGCCAGCCACGGGCTGAGTTGAGAGTGAGAACTGCTTTTCCGGTGATGTGAAGCCCAGTGTGGGGATTGAATTGTTTTTGGTGGCCAAACATGTTTGAAATCGGCACCACCTGTCTCCAAAGGTCCGCCCACCAAGCACGTGATGAAACGACGGGCGAGGCAGGGCACTGCAAAGTGACTTAAGCGTGACACATGACATGAACCTGGCTAAACACCTCCCGGCCCGATCTCACTGCGTCAGGTGAGGTTGCTCTGGGCCTGCCGCGTTCGGCTGGCTGAGCTGCTGGGGTGAGGGCGAGGGGTCCGGATTTTTCTAGTATCACTAGCATCTAAAACCGGAGGAAGGTCCAAAGCCTCTTATCGTCTAATGGATCCGGCTCTCTTGCCCCTTTGTGACTCGCGGGGTTCAGCGTCACACTACACGCAAGAACTTAACAAGAACTTTCTCTTCGAAAGTTTGATGCAGGATTCTTTACACCGACATGAGTGAACATGTTTGAGCCAATGTTTTTCTGAATGTTTTGTGTATTCTCGAATGTTTGAACTTCTTTGTTTCTCGATCGTTTGGATTTGATGCAGGCTTTATCAGTAGGCTGGCTCAGATTCTTTAGAAGGATTAACGATGATTTTGCCGTGGTTCCAAACGTGTGCCACAGGGTTCAATCGCGGCATAGCACTTGGGAAAACTTGGGAGAAAACAAATGTTTTGTCGCCGATGGCGGCCTCAAGTTGACCTGCACGTACTTGCGTGCACTTCACACATGAACTCGCGTGGCTTCCAGGAGAACTTTAGGGGTTTGGTGGTTCGTAGCTGGTTCCGCTATGCCGCTCATGAGCCCTGTGGATGAGTTGTCCGAGTCAGGGTCCCTGTGATGTCAGAGAGAGCAGGGTTCTGTTGGTTTGGATTGAACCCGCACCGCTTGCTCCCATATACTGAGTTATGAGATGGCTGAGCAGGAGCAGGAGCTTGTGCTCGGGCCCCAAGTGTCAGTGGCGCAACTTCAACGCTTCACACTGTAAGTGGAATGAACTTAGGCAACGGCATGAGAGTGGGGGCAAAAAGGCACTATGTTTTGGCTGAATGAGTTCTAAAAAACTACATCTTCATGCGCAATGTTACAGTATATTCCCAAATGCTTTTTTGTGGATGGCAGGTTCCCAAATGGGGCATTTGGAAGGAAGGACAGCTCAACTCCCACAGCCCGTCTTTCATGCCACAGCTCCCACGCACACCATTGGGCATAGTGTTGGCTCTTTGATTGCATCACTATTCTATCGTTCATCCACTCTGATTTGCTAGGATGCCAAGTTTTATTCCTACTGGTGAAATTGTTTGAGGTGCCTGAGAGGCCCAAGAAGGATACCATTTTGCCAAAAAAGGGTGAAATCTTGAAGAAGAAGTTCACAGTGAACACATGGGGCACCATCCGCCCCGACCTCAAGCATCGCTCCAGCCTCTGTCATTGCAACCACAGAGCTTTCCAGAATCAGGCCTCTTTGGGGCAACGCAGCGAGCAAACCCAAAATACTTATCGAAGCGTGGCGCACAAGACCGGACTTATACTGAATCTGTCGTTCAAACCTTTTTCATGCCTAGAGTCATCAGAGATGTTCTTGCTGCAGGACTTTGCAAATCAAGTTTACCATTGGGAATCCTACATCCTGGCATGCCGCCAAGCGGGCAAGCCACGTGGCTTGTTTGCCACCCCGGACATAGGTGAATCTATGGCAGGCCAGGTGTGAACACATAATTTTGAAACGTCAAGACTTGGACCATCTTGGACCAATGCATTTGGAGGGCTTCCTCGTGGCTGGACGGACCCAGCCCCGGGTTCAGTGGTGGACGACCTCTGCTCTATTTACCCTTGGATGCACAAGGACCCTTGAAACCTTCTGTTCACATTTGGACTATTTTGGACTTTCTTGCACCTTTACAGGAGACTGGCCCCAAGTTCCGGGTTGCCTCATTGTTTTCGGGTGTGCTTGGACTCGAGTTGGGTGTGCGAAAGCTCGACCCTAAGTTCTGTATATTGCATGTCCAATTAGAATTCACCAGCAATCTTTCACAACGCTGTCGCTGAGTCTTTGCACCAGTGTTTGCTATGCCAGGGCCCAAAAACTTGTACAACTGATGTCAACCTCGAAGGACAAGTTGAACCCCTTCACTTCCAACCCGCCCAGGTAGAGAGCAATCCTTGGTGCCGGGACCTGATCGCGCAACGTCAGCATGATGGCCTGGCGGACAGAGGGCCAATCTACAGTGATGTTACCACATGCAAGTTGGAGCAGGATGTGGACGGTTTTCTCGCAGGATTTCCGTGCCAGGGGATCTGTAAGGCTGGGCATGGCTTGGGGTTGAAGGACGCCAGGACTTCGCTGGTGAAGCATGTTTTTCGCCTATATAATGAGCAGCCTGTTCCACCGAACCTTTACTAAAAGTTATGCCCAATCCTTGGTGTTGGATTATGTTAAATCAAAGATAATCAAAGAATTTGGAGCTCCGCCGTTTCAAAGCAAGTCAGGAGATTTATGTTGTTGGAGAACGTGGGTGCCATCCTCCAACCAAACCATCGCCAAGTGCTTGACTACATTTTTGAGGTGCAGTTGATATTATATACAATATATAAGTTTAACTTTGCATGCGAGCATGGATAGGAATCGGAGAAGCGTGGATTGGTGTGCGTCTACGCGACTGTGAATGGTCACATGGTTGGCGCGCAGGTTCAACCCTCAGTTGAAATGTGCTGCATGTGGGCCTCACATATCCAGCGTTTGTGTGTTGTTGTTGCATCATAGTACCACCCAGATCTGGCGCGAGCGGGTGTTCTTCCTCATCGCGCATCCAACCTTCAACCTGTTCCAGGCATGAACACGCAACATATGGGATCAGAAACAAACATGTGACCTTTCATACCTTTTCCACATCACCATCTACTACTTGTCTTGCCCTTGACAAGGACCACACTATGCTCAGCGAAGCGCAAATGAGGGAACAGTCTGTGAGCCCTTGGATGCTGACCTCGCACAAGCCTGAGCTGTGTGATTGGCTTGCCCCGGAGCCAAGCCCGGGTTGGAAGGAACGGCTGTCAGCCGTAGGTAACATCGTAGTACCTCACATGGCCAACTTTGCAGCCAACCTCCTAAAGGAGATTTGGATCTCTCAGCCGAGTCAGCCGAACCGGAGCTGAGCTGTTGGTTTTCCTGTGCAGCTTGGAAATGTCAATTCACCTTTGGACTCAGCCAGGCTGCGTCTAATTCGCATACCTCCGCAAGGGGTTCGGGTTGTTCGACGCACAAAGAAAGGGATAAGAAATGCAATGTGAATGCACATCTTGGTGCATTTGTAGATCGATCATGTTACCACCTGCAAGTTGTATGAAGATGTGGACGGTTTTCTCGCTACTTCTTGTTGGTTTACTTGTTGGTTTACTCGCTACTTGCAGCTCTGTTTTTGAGCCGGGAGCGTTGACCGGGAGCTTTGACCGGAAGAGCTTCCACAGGTGCGCCAGTGGCATGTTTGAAATCTCAGCTGCTTGCAATCAATCTTTCTCCTATGAGCGGCCGTCAGAACGCTTGGCTCAATGTCGTTCAAATCAATTGTTCAACCTATGGAAGTTCTGCAAGTGGGCGCCAACATGCAAGTGGGTCCAACAAGTGGGTCCATCATCTCAAGAGTTTCTCAGAGCCCCATTCCTATCTATTGTTTGTTCGGTGCCAGCGAGGGTACCTGCAGTGTGGTGCTTCCAGCCATGGAGTGCAGTTGACAAAAGTTCAGGACATGTGATTTCATACGTTTCATAGTCGCTCACCCCGAGCGTCTCTGCTGACAGAACCACGCCCGCAGGACCGGCCTGCTGGAGGAAAAGATCGAGCTCCATTGGCCTTGGATCAGGTATCAGGAGCGTGTAGAGATGAATCAACCATAGAAAGTCGACTACAAAGCGTGGCAAAGTGGATGCGTCTAGAGCCTTTGCACCACATTTTATGGTTTCCAAGTTGATATTGCGTGATGATTACCATCATGATATGTCCATTTGCCCCGCTTCAACTCCAGGACGCCTGTTCTCAACACTGATTAGTTGCAATCTCAGCGTGCCATCCACTTCTGTCCACTTCTGTTCTCAACATATCTCAACATTAGAATATATTAGAATATATTAGAATCATTAGTTGCAAACAATTTCAACTATCGCCATGTCCTTCGTTCACAAACCTCAGATGTCTATTGAGGCAGCCCCATAAATACCTAACCACCATAAAAATTAATTCAGGGTCTGAGATTTGTCACTACCTTCACCATCTTTGCGCCCTGCGCATTGTCCTGAGGCCCCGCAAACATGCTGGAAGCTGTGACCAGCCTCAGCGATGAGGAGAGGTGCAACGACCGACCACCACCAAAGGCGGTGCTCGGCGACGTTCGCCGCAAGCGACCTCCCCGCTACAAGAAGAAGTTTCTTGGTACTTCGTATGCCTATGGAAGCACAGTGGACCCTACTAAGATGCGGCATTTGATTTCCTCTCGCTGTGGGTGTAGCTGCAAATGCTTTCAACCTTTCCATGGTTCCATCCACATGTTCGAAGAGTGGTTGAAGCAGCGGCGATTGATGGCAAGCATGACCAAACTTGAGAAGGACGAATATGTTTCTTGCCCAGCGGTTCAGCACATGTTGAAAAGTCTATCGGGTCTATTTACCTTGTTTCCTTTTGTTCCGTTTTACATCCGTGTCTATCCAGTGAGTCTCCCCACCGTTAGGTCTTCAGCTGGTTGAACTCGTCTGCCATGGAGGACGCCTGCCGAGGCTCGAGGTACTTGAGAATCTGTGGGCAGCTGGTGTGCGGCCGCGGGTTCATGCGGATGATGGGAATAGGGAAGAAAAGGTTTGGAGTTCTTGGGAGAGCGGCGCGAAAAGGTGAACAACATTGCCCTTACGATTGTAGATATGTGCCTAGGGGGCCCAAGGCACCCTCAGAGAAGTACAAGAAGGTGTACGACTTTCTGATGGAACAGTGGACCAATGTGGCCGAGTTTATTCCTGATGGCCTGAATTCAAACAAACGGCCCAGGTTTGGCACTGAAAAGCTTGATTCTCCCAGCATGAACAGAAGCTCCATCAAACATTTACCACCGGGATCACTTTCCGAATACCACGAGCAATGCCAAGCGGCAACGAGAGATCCTTCGATCAGTCGGAAACTTTTCTCGACTGCCCCATGTCTCAGCATAATGAGCTCTGAATACTTTGCAGTTGTTTTTACTGTGTTCCTTTCCACCTGGAAGTTTGGATTCGATGAAGTTGGCACCCCAGGTATGGCAACGAGAGTTCAAAGAGCGACTGCGGGTGCGCTTCCACTCGCACCACGCCAAATGCTCTATCTGCATCAGGCATCGGCTCATTATCAAGAAGCTAGGCCATTGCGCTGCTGCTCGCAGGGCGCAGTTTGCTGAGTTGCAGCGACATTTGTCTCGCCAGCTGGCAGACCGTCGCATTTATTGGTTCAATCGCTCGCAGAGCCGCTTGAGCGCGATCAGTCCATGCTGCCAAGAGATGACCTTCATTTTGGACAGTATGGACATGCAGAAATACTCCTGGCCAAAGAGCCCAACTATGAACGCCAAGGACTTCTGCTCATGGGCTAGGCCCCGCATGGCTTGCACCAGTTTGTTGGCCCACGGCCATCTAGTTCTGAACGTCCTCACGCATCATTGCATTTCAACAACCAGCTCAAGGACGGCTGAAATCGTGAGCTACGCAATGTCAAAGCTTGCGCTTGAGCGGCGGATCGACTTTCGTCGAATCATGCTATGCATTCAGGCCGACAACGCCTCTAAGGAGGCTAAGAACAACACCCTGTTGCGCCACTTTGCGTGGCAGGTGGCACTGAGAAAACTCAAAGGATGTCAACTTACTTTTCTCAGCAGCGGCCACTCTCATGAGGACATCGACAGTCTATTCAGCAATTTGAGGGCATGGCTTTCACGACGCAGTGACCTTTGGACACCAGAAGCCTTTCGTCAATGCTTGGATGAGTATTTTCAGGATCCGTCGCATCGGCCCTATGAGAAGATCCGGGAAACCATTCGGATGGACCGCTATCGAGATTGGTGCCCCATATGACTTAACAATATTTCTGTTGACTTTGAGGTAGTTCAACTTTTAGGCTGCAATAGTCTATTTGAAACCTCTCTGCACCTCTTCAACACCACAAGGAAAAACTTCTGGGGGTACTTCATGCATTTTGGACACCTGAAGGGTATAGGTGGCCCTGGTGCGCCACATGTGTTCTGTTTGCAGCGGCTGGAGGACGCAGGCCATGTATTTCAAGGGGGTTTGAGAGCGCTTAGGAAATCCCCAAGTTAGTGAAATAGGAGCTTTGCTGTACATCACCCTGTTTTAAGCCTTAATATGATATGCTTGATATGCTTCTTGGATGGACCAGTTCTTGTAAACCCCCACCGTCAGGCGTTGACCCTACAACTGTCGATCAGAGCTTTTGGCAAAGGCGCCGCCATGTTCTCACCGGTGGAGATGTTATCGTCAGGAGACAATGGATAGCACAATGTATATATATAAATAAATTAAAGCAACATGGTCCATATGTTTTGACCTGGTCTCTCCAAACGTGGTGCCCTGTCACCTCGCAGGACAAAGCGGTTCATGTCCTCTGAGCATTGGGATCCCAACCCCTTGCTCTTTCTGCCAGCCTGCGTGGCTGAAAGCGCCACTGGAGACTCACCACCAGGTTCGTCCTGACACTGGAGCAGAGTTTGGATGGAAACCAAAGAGTTCATTCCTACAATTTTCTGACTAAGCTTTGTGTAACAACGGGCCCTACTCCAACACTTGAAGCTTATTATGTGAAACCTTCCACACCTGGCCAATCTTTCTCGAGCCGGCTTTCAATGAGAACTCTGATGAAAACCAAAAGCTTCGGAAATATGCATCCTTGATGCGCCCCCGTCTCAGCTTCACCGCCTTGTGATGCCCTTTATTTCTTTGATTGCCTCTTAGGCCAGGAACCTTTTGAGATGCATTCGGCTGCCAATGCCCTGGACAAATTGTCCTATGGCATTTTTGATGACCCGTTCGTTGATGTAAGCTGGCCCATGGCTCAGTATATGCCTCCAACGACCTCCTAGCCTCATAACTTCGCCTGTTGTCTTTCCCAAGGGCGCTGCCCGCTCGTGGTCCCGCAGTCGGACTGGGGGTCAATGCCCCGCACCATGTGCAGGGCAGAGATTTGGAAGCTGTCCCAAGCTCAGAACCACTGGAGACAGGAGAGCACTGAATCGCAAGTCTTGGCGCTGTTTGTGGTGTCTGGATGTGTGCAGCCTCGCCCACCCTTGCCCCAGCCCAGGCTCCAAACCGCCTACGTTTGCTTGTTGATCGCCCAAACCGTGAGGAAATGGTCCGCTACCGTCGGGCAAGGGATTATCAGATTTTGCACCGCTCTGCTGCCAAGCTTTGGAGTCATGGGGTTGACATGAGCACTGCTCTCAAAATCATCCGAGAAGCAGTGGCCGAGTCGGGGGTTTAACCTGTAGGGGAGCGCAGAGTACAAGCAGCTGCCAGCGCAAGTTGGTTTGTGAACAACAGTTTCGGCTAATTCCAAGAGTGGTCTCTTCCAACTTCCAACATCCTTTTTTTGTGAATCAGCTTGTGCAAGCTACATCCGCCCAATGTGCCAAGCCTACGCTTTGTGAAGGGCTGGGCAATTAGTGCCCGCTGTTTGTGAACGCTGATCTCGGCACAAAATCGACAGCTGTATGGACTCGGTGGTTTGTGCTTAGCCGGGATCCAACTCGGCACAACCTGCCTGGTCTTCTCCCAGATCCTTATGTTAGTGAATGTTGGATTGGTAATTTTATTGGGTGGAGGCTCAGAGGTATTGTGTTTGTGCTTAGCGGGGACTCCACTCGGCACAACTTCGGTGTTTGGTTTGACCGAGTTGTTTGTGATTTTTTCTTGCATCTCAAAAGCTTTTGTCTAGGGCATGGTCACCTCAGGAACAGACCCTGATACGGAAGGTTTTGTGAAGAATCCGATCTCTGCTCGTCACAAAATGGCAGTTGGGGAATGGAGCTCGTCACAAAACGGCTGTTGGGAAATGGAGCTCGTCACAAAACGTCAGTTGGTAAACTTATTTCAAAACAAGACGGCCGTTGGGAATTGGATCTCGTAGCAGACCCGAAGTCACCAAATCTGAGAAATGGAGGGCACTGAACGCAACCATCCCCATCTGGCACCCAGTCCGGGGTGCCAGATCCCCGGTTGAGAAACGTCACCAAACCTGTTTAACAAAGTTTTTTTTTCGCGTCCGTGATCGTCCGTGCCATGTAAAGGTTCACTCCTTTCGTGTTCGGCTTGAAAGAAACCACCATGAGGGCCAGAACCCCTTCAACTCGATCACGAGCCCTCCACTGCTCCGACAGTCACTCCTGCCAGGCGACTCGAGATGCCTCCAAAGAAGCGGACCAGTGGCAGTGGTGGAGGGGCGGGAGGGGCCAAGAAGGCCAAGAAGGGCGGAGACTTACCATCGATTGCCCCTGATGCCCTGAAGCTCCCCCATATGCACCTCTTCGATGCGTGGTTGAACCTTTGATGAACTTTAGGAAACTAATGAAACATAATGAAACCGTGAAAACAATTCTTGAAGAACTCAGCCATATCCGTGTCTATAAGATTCTATATATATATATATACTTTCAGGACCGAGAACGTCGGGAAGCAGAGCCTTTGCCTTGATCAGTTCCTGGAATCGAAACTTAGCGACGAGGCCAGGAAAAATGAGTGGAATCTTGAAGAACATGTTGCTTCAATCTCATCGAATCTCATCGTTTGTTGTTTCAGGGTCATGCAGTGGAGTTCTACAAGTGGCTGGACGACTCATTTCCAGCAGACCCTTCTTTGTGCACAACCCAGATGGCAGCGTGATAAAACTCTTGGAAACATGTCCACCCATTGCTGATCCTTTTTGCAGGGTTCTGATGAATGGTTGGGTTTGCTAGGAGCTACATGAGCATTGGTGATGTGGGCAAAACCGGCGGTCAGTTCATCCGACCATTCCACCTTCCGCATCGGCAAGACTATGGACTCCGGGGGACGTCAGATCATGTGTTTTGGATTGATCCGAAAAGAACGCCTATACCATATCATTGGAAAACAATTTGCATGTTCAGTCTTGGTCCCGTTGCTTGAGCTAACAATCGGTCTTAGGACCTGCAAAAGACTCTCACCCAACTTATCCTGCTCAACGGCTTTGCAACCAGCGCTGACGTGCCTGGCGGTGAACGGCTGTGCTGCACTCACCTGGATCGGAGTTGGCTGAAAAGCCCTCCACGTTGTTTGCGGGTGGATTCCGACCTAGGGATGGACCCTAAAACCCTGCCACCCGAACAGCTCTTCATGGTCAAGGGCTGGACTCGTTCAGTATGTGCACTCACGGTGCTATACGCTGCGTGGGTGGATAATGACATCTTCGAGGCCGGGGGATAGTTTGGCAACCCACCTTAAACACTGCACTGAATCGAGGGGGGTTCCCAAGTGGATGTTTTCTCTCACAGGCTTTGCCAATTGAGACAAAGAAGCAACCCGGCTGCACCAACTCACCAACACAAACAAATCAGAACATACAAAACGGTTGCCCATCTCTTGACCATCCATATCACACCTAGCCTGAGTCCTAGTTTCAGGTCCTTTGCGACCATCCATGTCACGGTGGTTGATGCAGACTCCAGCAAAGTGGTGGATACGAATCGAGGCATTTTTGGGGGGGCGTTGTTTTGGCATTCACGTGGCAGATTTCAGTACCACCACAAATTGGATGCATCCCCTTTCCAGGCGTAACTTTGAGCGCCTCGATCCGAAGACGGCCAAACGCCTTCACGTTGCTATACCAACTGGAATTCCTTTGCCGCACGGGCATGAGCCGTGAGCTCTCCATTGCCTCGCTACAGGCTAGGCTTTATCCAGGTTTTGTCGTGAGGTTTTTCGATGTTTGTTAAGATCTTTCAAGATTTTCAAGGATTTTGAAGGGTTTCATTTAGCCTTGTAACTTTGGGGACAGGGCCTGGGTCCATGTTGAGGCCTATGACAGCGTGGCACAGTTCGCCGCTGCGTACCAACTTGGCGCTGCTGAAAGTGGAGCAGCAGTCAACCTCTTGCGCAACATCGCCCCTTCTGTGAAGAATGCGCTGACAGAGCTTGTGGCGCGCTTTACAATGCCAAAATTCCTGACTCATGAACCGCTTGCCAGTGGGTGGTTCAACAACGACTACTGCTCGGGTACTGGAACACTTCAATCTTGGAGCAAGGCCCTTACCAATACTGAAGAATTGGCCAAGCTGCTGGTGAGCCGAATGGAGAAAGACTATGTTGCATTGGCTATCAAAATGAGGAAACCTTGGGGGAAAGAAGTTGAGCCTTGGAAATGATTTGGTATAAAATTTACCGCGATGCTTTCCCAGCAGTCGCAAACACCGCCCACCACATCAGCTCAAACTTGGTTGAGCCTCCGTGCAAGGAGAACCTCCAGCGGGTGTGTGGCGGGTTCCTGGCAGCCGTGGAACGGTACAAAGAGATTGTCCCCAAGCACTTCCTGGATGCCACCCTGCCTGAGATCGAGAAATCGTGCCTTAACACAATTATATAATTGCAAGACATTCTAACCAGCTGTCAAGGGGTCAGAAGACGACATCCTAGTTCTTTTTAGATGGCTGTTTGCACCCAAACGCAAACAACTTTTAGATCAGTTGTAATTGACAGCTCTGCTGTCATCATTTCAGGTTCATGCACCGGCATGCTGACGCAGACATCAACAACCTCCTCAGCAACAGCGTCCCACCCATGGATGTTTCGAAGATATCTATCTTCCAGCAACATCTCAGCAAGTACAACAGTGAGGTGCGCCGCAAAGAATTTGGGAGTGTTCTGTTGTTTAGGCGTCCAAATCTGCGGTGTGAGTATGTTGGTGCATGTGTCCTTTTTACTTCAAGATGCCCTTCACACAACAGTGTTTGTTATCCCGACGCTCAACATGATCCAGGTCGACAGTGCCACCACCAAGAGACATGCAGAGCTACTTGCTATCAAATAATATCAAATAATACAAGCACATATGAAAACACATGCCAAACCTTCAGCGAGGGAGCCCCCCAGCCCAGAGCCGGCCTCAGGCTGCAGCAACAGCTTTTGCAAGCTACCTGGGCTCAAACTGAGCTCAACTTCGATGCTGATTTGCTAAAGATGAATGCATGGGCCCGGAAGTACGACATTTTCAGTCAACAACAGGCTCATGAAAAAAACGTTCAAGTTGGAAGAGTACTGTCTTCACATCTGTCCATGGCCAGCATGAATTCAGGCCATGATGGACTTCAAGTATCTCAGCGACCGGTGTGCCAAAGGTACAGAGCGTGTGAATGCGTTCCTCAATGACAAACATAGGCTCCATTCCTTTGACAACCTTGTCATGGGACACGCCGCTATCGTGGAAATGCAAGCTGCGATGAACAACCAGGGGTTGCTCGGTTGTGTGTGCGTTCGATTGTTTTCTGTAGTTCAACATGAGTGACTAGTGTGAGCCAAGGCTCACAGTTCTGGTGTTCGACGCTACGTTGTGGCCATCCCGCGCCTTTGTTGTCCATAATTCTGAGAACCAACAGCCCACAAGGCCACCGACAGTTCACATTTTTCATTGAGGTGCACTGGCACTGGACGAGGCAGTGCAGGTGTGCCAGACAGTATCGTCCGGAAACCCGCGCACTCTCTGCTTCTTTCTTCTTCCACAGTGGCACAGCAGCACTGGCAAGTGCACAGTGCTCAAAAACCGGAGATTGGTTGAAGATCAGGTGCATGCGTTTCTCGGATGCAAGTGTTTTTCAATGCTTTTCAATTTCTTAGCCAAGAACATCGGTTCCTGTGTCCCACTTGTTGCTTACGCTGTTAACCTTGAACGCTCTAAGATGTATGGAAACCTATGAGATCGCGCTGAACTTCGCTGATTCTGCACACGGCGGAGATCGGCGCAAACTCAGCCAACAGTGCACCTTACCCCAAATTTGTAATGTCACATGTTATTTCGTGATTATGCGCAAGAAAGATGTTTGAATCCACGCAGTATATGTTCAGCGCCTTTGTTCTATTGCCCAACCTAGGGTGACTAGTTTTGAACCCATTCAGTTTATGTTCAAACAGGTGTGGCTGCGGTTGTCAGTGGCGGCTCTGGCTCATCGGCGTCTGCGTGGGTCAAGAGCCACGCGTTGATGGGATCCATAGCAGGTATCGAGCGCAGCAGAGTGAACGAACTGGTCAACCCTGACCCAGATAAGCCGCTAGCACCACACTTCAGGGCACCTTGAAAACACATGCGGCAAGCTTTCACCTTTCCAGCTATTTCCCACACAAAACGTACGGTGCATTCTTCATTGTTCACCATGCAACTCTGCTGGCCAAGCAAGGTGCAGCAGAGAGGAGTGGCAGCCACCAAATCAATAATCACCCAGCTCTTGGAGGGCATGACTTCTGGTGAGACTACCCAACTCCTTGTGGTGGATCTTTTGCCATCAAGGATATGTTTTTGTATTCTGCTTGACCGTATCATACAATATGATGTTATTTGTTGGTTTTGCACTTGCAATGTCTGTGGGGGGTTGTTGAGAATTCATTATGTTATAATATGTTATAATATTGGATATTCGCTGAACATCACATTCTGAAAGTCCAATTCTGTTCCCTGACCCTGAGATTTGCTGAATGGTCTGCCGCTTGCTGGGAGTTCCAGAAGGAAGCCCTCTTGGGCTCGGGCGATGGTCTTGATGTTCGCTTCCTGGCTGTCTATGACAAAGACAATGCGCACATTCTGGCAACCTGGCGTGAATGCATGGTCGGCCGGGTAATGTCTCAATGGTGGGACCAATGCGCTGATGCAGGACCCAAGGCCAGGGAAACCACACGGTTTCAGGAGGAACCTCCATCCCTGGAAATCCTTAGCATTGGTTCTGATTCATCTTGCGTGGTGAGTCTTGGAACAATTCGATAACCCTTTTTCTTTGGGGTGGTTGTGGAAGAAGGTACAAAATATATATTTCCACAGCCTGTTCAAAGTAACTCAGGATTCCAGACCTCGTCAAAGACAAGTTCAAGAACTCCCATTCTGACCTGCTGAAGAAAATGGATGACCGCTTGGAGGAGGAGACACTGGTGATCAAGGCCTTGAAGGGATTTGGCCAGTCCAGCACAACCTCCTCTAACAATGAGGGGCCCCGCACTTCGGCTTCCCCTGAGTGGCATGGTGAGCAACCTTGGAACCACCGGAAAAGGATGCCCCACACTTGCATTTCTCTTGCTGACTTCGAGAGTAGCAATTCGTGGCTGGGCCAAGAATCAACCAAATGTTCCACCAAATTTGAAGCCATCATTTGTGTGGTTTTGTTCTTAAGGTTTTGCCAAACCTTTGCCAAACCTTTAGGGTGTGTGTTTGCGTGTGTGTGTGTGCTCCAAACATGTCCCAGGGTGGACGCAGCTGCAAATGTGGCGCGGGAACCTTCGATCCAAGTGTGTCTCACTACGCTGGGAAACCTCTGGCTGATCAACAAGACCGCCAGCTCTGTCAATCTTGGCAGTGGGGAACTCTTCGGGTTCAATGTTGGCAGCTATGTTGAAATCCCCTCAGGCATGATGTTCGCAAACTGTTGAAATTGTTGAAGGGGCATCAATCACCGGAGAACTACCTTCATAAGTCCTGAGTTAGCTTTTAGTGCGTCCCTTTCATCCATCCGAACCCTGATCGCCCGACCCTGCAGCTACAGCAGCCACTGCAGCCGATACCTTGCCGTGGTGCGTGAATGATGACAAGACCCTGGTGTGCTTGGTCAAGACTGAGGGTGGGAGCACAACTAAGACAATCTCTTCAATTGCGGAGATCATGTGCTCCATCACAAGAGAGCGTGGCATTACAGAAGTGCGGCTAGTGGACCATGACATGTCTCCACTGATGAAGGCCAGGTCTTCCAAAAAATGGTTGTTACTTTCCTTTCCAGTTCACAACGTGTTCAACAAAGTGTTGGAGCTTGAGCACCCAAAAGCATTGAAGGTTTTGCCAGATGGCCAGCAGCGTGCTTTGCATTACCGCTTCAAGATCGCTGCCAAAGACAAGCTGAACTCGTACAAGCCAAAAGAGTTGGAGGGGAGCGTTGACAAGAGCAATCTTCGCGCAGCTCAGCTTGGAGCCGTTTTCCACAACAAGTACAATCAGATCCCAACGTGCGACTGGTGCAACATTGTTTGGGAGGCAGGGTAGTAATCTGTCAATGATCTTGCAATGTGTGTTCTTCGCTGAACAGTGTTCAAGGGCCACCGCCACCAGCATGAAGGATCCCTATTGCTCAACAAAGAACTACCTGGAAAATTTTCATAATTTTCCCACCTCTCTTTGGGCACCGTGCCCCGCTGCACAGGTCTCCGTCGGTGAACAGGTCCCAGCCTTGGCGACCCCGCTCAAGCCCAAGTTCTTCCTACTTGGCACTGTGACCATAGGAGCTGGTCAGGCTGTGAAACTAAAGTAGTTTTTTTTGGGCGGCCATTGAGAATCAATGGCTTTTGTGTGAGAACAAGGCTTGGCTTAGAGGGCTACCTTTTGCACCCCAGTACATTCGCCACCATACAATAGGTTTGGTATGGTTTGGTGATTGCCATATTGCCCTAAAAGACCCTGGGAAGCCCAATGCCTGCGCCTTGTGGGTGCCATGCGTAGTTTTGGCCTTTGACCGTTTGACAAACTCAGCGAACCCAAGAAAACGCTTCTTTGCAAACCGTGCATCATGGACTTTGTCAGAGCATTCTTCCGCTTGTGAATGCAGTATTCATGGTTGATGTAACACTTAGAGCACGTGTGATCAAGATTGTGCGGAATGCATGGGTTTCTCAACATCGTTGGCGCCATGGTGTTGCAATCGGTAGATGAGTTGTCTGATGAGGGTGGCAGGCCCCCTGCACCTGCCCCTGGGATTGTACCCACGTCTGGTCCAACGCCCAAATCGAAACCCAAAGCGAAACCAAAGGCGAAAGAACCAAAGGTCTTGAAACGACCTGCCGCTTCTCCCCTGTCCGAGCCAGCTCTCCCTCTTGAGCCAGCCGGGCCACTAGCGAAGAAGCCAGCGGTCCAGAAGAAGCCGGCCTCAAAGACCGATGGCGACGCTTCAAAACCTACACGTATTAGGAAGAACTTCTACAAGGAGTCGAAGCGCTATGGATTTGTGGTTGGAGATAGCGAGGTGATGTACGTAGCTAGCTTGCACCTATTTGACCGGGACACAACTCCACACTTCTTTCAAAGAAACCTATTCATGCGTTCTTTCAACTTTCACCTGCGCCATTGCTGGCTGAGTTCCGAGCAAATGAAAGCGAGGGCCTTTCCGACGAGACCCGTGAAGAGATTGCAGCCACTGGGACAAAACTACTGGCTGAGAGGAGATTGAAGGGATTTCTGATGATTTCTGCACTATCCTGCGTTTATATGCGGGACTGGACCCCTAACTGAAATCCTGAGAACTGTGGTAACCACTCATACATCTTCATATGTTTTAACTTTTCTTTAGGGTTCTCACATGTTCTCACCTCTTCTTGGCTCAGGTGGCCATCCGCGATGAGCTGAGAAGAACCACGGGCGATGTGGCCGCAGCTGAAAGTTTGAAGGCCCATGTACCACGTTGAGTTCCCCGTGAAGATAATGGCATTTCATATCCACATGGTCATCCTGATTGATGAACGTCTCTAGAACCTAGAGGTGGCAACTGTATGAGGCCTAGTTTTTTTGTAGCTAGACTGACCACTTCTGACCTCTGCGTCTGATTGGCAGGAAAACATGATCAAGGCTGCGCTTGAGAAGCTGAAACCTGCTGGTGCCGCTGAGGCAGCGGAGTGTGAGGATGACGGCCAGCTAGAGCAGCTGGAAGACGCCGAGGAGGAAATCCCACTTGAGGATGACGAAGTTGATGGTTGAGGTCAAAAGTTGATTGGCATACTGCAGGGAAAAATTTCTCAAGGTTTTGTTTGACATAATGCTAACTGGTCAAAATGACAGACACATTTTGACCTCAACTTCAACCAGCTAGACTTGTGCTGTGGCTCTTGTGCGGGTAAACACTGCTAGTTCGATTGCTCGTTACACCGTCCTGCAGGTTAGTGCCCCTAAAATATATATGTATAATCCTTTGTGTTCATGGGTTGGCCCCCCATGGATTGGAAACACACAGGTCAAACCATGTTGCCGAGTTTGAGTACACACCCCTTCGATTTGTGTTGCGTGTTTTACTCTCAGATTTTGGTGTCAAACTTCCGAGCGATCGCTTCAATGGATCAGCGCCAACAGGAGTATGTGGGTGCCCTGAAAGCATTTTGTTTGAGAGGACAACATATATACAGTTGTTTAGTAGTTGTACCCACCAAAACTATTGGAGAGGTGTGCGTTGTTGACCCAAGGAATCCAGTGGAAGGATGGTATTTTGCCAGAACGTCTCTACATGTTCGCTGCTATTCCTTGGAAGAAAGCTGCGCAGCTAACTGTTGATGATTATCCCTCTATTGAGTGGTCACCGTTGGAGGATGCTGATGAAGGCATCAAATCTTTGATGCGTTGGATCCATGATGCTTACGTGTTGCACTTTGCAGACAATACCGTCTGCTGCTATGAGCAGGTAGTTTTTTTCGTCTCGGATGCAAAATTTGAAGGAATCCCCGGGTACAAATGGTGTGCCCAAGTTGATGTGTTCGACGTTTTAGAACAGCATGAAGCTGTTTTCCTTTTTCGTTTGGCGGCCTAGCAACCTACTCAGCCTGGCTTTCAGTGGAAAAAAGCTGAGAACGTGAGATTGACATCTTTTTTGAGCTTGTGACACAGACCGGTGTGAACGACCGAAGCCAAATACCTGGTGCTGTAAAGCTGTTTGTGCACACTGTGGATATACACACTCACTTATCATTGCCATGGCCAGTCGTGAAATGTGAACAAAGTTATGCAAAAAATGCTGAAGCTGCATCATTCGCAACATGACCTCAAACCGGCTTTAGCAATTTTCAATGCAGGTTTTGGCTATATTCACAGCCACCACCACCACCACGTGGGCAATGTATTGTCATGTATTGTCTATCAACTCTGTCTCTATCAGCCTATCAGCCTGTCAAAGGCAAGCCATGTCAAAACCCTAGATGCAAAACAAAGCCCCCAACCAGAGGAACAGAAAATCAATCAGTGCCTGTAGTGAAATGTCATTTGTTCCTGCTGGAGCGCTCAGGGTGGGCGGATTGAACGTTGCCCCATGATCCACAGTGCGGATCTGCTCCCCCTCCTGTACACGCCGCTGCCATGAGTTGTCCATGCAGGTGGGACCAAGCCAACTCAGGAACTGAATCAAAAATTCATGAATGTCCTGTTGGCCCGGGCAAATCATGAAACGAGGGCAGATCACGAAGATTGATCCACAAGCTTTCCTGTCCAAGCAGGTTGGCCATGATCTCAGCTCCAGGACCCAAGTCTCCCCACATTGGCTCCCTGAGTTGACATAGCGTCCACATCAAAGCCACTGTTGCTGCGTTCTGGTAGCAGAAATTGGAGGCATTGCTCAATCTGACCGCCACCAACCAGCCCGCTATTTCTTCTTTCACCAAAGGCCAGTGGATGCCCGGGCCAAATTGGAGGCCAAAGGGTTCTCTCGCACTGCATGCGGGCGGAGCCTGCCCAGGATCAGACTCCAGACTGAGGAGGCCACCAGCTGGTGGAGCAAGGAGTAGAGACGCTGATGTCTCATGCCAATCTGGAGCATCCAAGGAAGTACCTTCACCTGAGAATTCTCGAGGTCCGATGTCTTGAGACACTTGAACCGTACCACTGCCGTCGGGTCGGCGAAGAGTTCGACCAGCTCCTCCAGCAGCCTCTGAACACATGTCATTGAGAGCGGGGCTTTGTCCATCACACAAATCTTTCGATCTTTGGGATTCCAAGCCAGCAACGGCCACGAGCCCTGGTCCGTTATCACGGACGTCTGTAGTGCCTCCTGCCATATGTCCGATGTGGGGGCTGACTGAGCCACCTTCAGCATGCGTTCCAAAAGGTGTTGGCTCAGAGTCGTCACCAGGAGTTGCCGCAAGGATTGCGTCACCTTCTGTTGATCCAGTGATTGCTTCCACGTCTTGGTGGTCTGCACCAAGGTAGGGATCATACTGGCAGTGCCGGGTTGGAGAAACAGCATGAACGTATCCTGAGTGGCCAAGGCCTGCAGTTGACTCTCGTGCCGCAGTGCCAGTTGGGCTAGCATTTGCATCATCTTTGGCAGCTGGTTTGAGGTATCGTTTGATCCCTCGTCTTGTCCCCTCGCTTGGCTGCTGGAGGCCGGTGGTCCACCAGGAAGTTCCCAAAGGTGTCGTCCAGCTGCATCATCATGTCCTCCGGCGAGATCTC
>CAXAMN010022411.1:0-25137 GCA_963970005.1 Durusdinium trenchii | reverse complement strand
GGAATGAGGTACAAGTCCTGATACAGGTAATGAATCCATATACGCATTAATGGAAAAATTTGTGTAATCCACATCAGCAGGCCAATTGTCTTTTCCAGCAGTTTGCGTGTCGTTTTGCGAGAACGTCGCAGTTCGGCCAAATACGATTTGATTTTTTCCAATTTGGGCCGAGGTAAGGTGATAACACCTGCTCGAAAGTTGAATTGCCAACCGATCCAAGTGACCACTGACCCAAGTTCCGATTTGCGCCAGCTGACCGGAATGCGAGTGATCTGACAGAAAATGCAGCAAAGAGCTGCAGCTAAGGGCATGGCTTGTGCGTCCATGAAGAACAAAAAATCATCGACGTACAAAAATCCACAGTGGCTCCACCATATCAGATGGTGTAAACAGCGCAGAATCCAACCACCAACTCGACTCCACCAGGCAGCGGAAAAAGTGGCCCCAAAGGGGGTAACATAGTAGAAGTAAATGTCCTGATTCAAACTGAAACCCACCAAACCACGCTCTTCCGGGTGTAAGACAACACGTTTGTGGGCTGATTTGATGTCTAAGGAGAAGCCAGCTAAGGGCCGCGAAGACTGTCGCAATGGATACGACCGCAAAACTTCTTTGGCAGTAGGTAACGTGCTGCGTTCAGGAATCTTGCAGCGGCTGTTTAAACCACAAATGCTGGAATCCACCACCAGACGAGGAGGGCGAGAATCGGATTTGGCAATTCCCAGTTTGCCCACTGAAACTCCATTAGGAAATTCTTGTTGAGCCTGCTCCAAGGTGCCTGAATATTTAAATACCCAGCCTTTCTCCAATTCTTCAGCAACCAGGGATTCTGTAAGCGCCGGATCTTCTTCTGCACTTTGCCAATTGGTCAGGTGCACCGACAATGGCAACTCAATTGCTGGTTCAGCTGTGTTGCGAGGAAACACGGATGATGCCGGAATATTGCCAGATACGCCAGTACGCACACCTTCTAATAAAGAAGGGAACAAAGTCACATCCGGGTCCCGCATGATATGATGCAGTGATTGCAAAATTGCCAGAAACATTGGTTGATGTTCCCGTATGCTCCAATCTGCTTGCAGGCCATGCTGCCGGAGAAACTCTTCCAAAGCCGTCTTGAAGGGCAGAAGTTCTTCGTCAGAAAAAGGTGGATCCAGATTGTTGGAGCCAATATGCGACAGCAAAACCTTGTCCAAACGTTGCGATACAATCAATTGCATCCAAGTTGTACGGAGAGCTGCAAAAACATCCAAGTGAGTACGGTCGGCACAGCTCCAATCGGGGGTAGATGGCAGGCCGCCTCCATCTTCTTGAGAAAATGGGAAGTCCGAACATGACTTCACCGGTAAAATTTCAAATCGGTTTGTCCACGAAATGTCCAAACATCCTGGAGACAGAAGCGGGCCAATAGCTGTGGCAAAAGCCGTGGCCAATGGTGGTGGATAACACGCGGTGGCTCGACTGAGGTAATTGCCCCAGGCATCTGTCTTCCCCTGAATGCGCTGATGTGAATTGGGTGGATGCGAACAGGAGCCCCCCAAATGTCCCAGAGATGGCCAACTGCATGCAAACATCCAAGTTTTGTAAATATCAAGGCCGTATGCACACGCAGGGATCAAAACACATGTGGCTGAAATAGAAGTCAAAAACTGTCGCACTTCAGATTCTAGCCAACTCATCGCATTGGCCGGTTGTTCCAAGTGGCAGTGACCGCCTGATTGAAAGACCAGAAGCAAGCATGAAACGCAACGAACCAGCATGAGATAGCTTTCTTGAACCCTTCGGAGCTCGACTGCAGACAAACCAGGGCGGCCCTGCAAATGTTCCGGAGTTCGCAATGCTGGAGGACCCCCATCGTTCTGAAGTTTGATCCGGCTGTATTCACTGCATGAAGGGCTCGCCGCACCATAGGCCACCCTGCCACTGGATGACAAACGCAGGAGGTCTTCATAAGCCACATCATTCAGCAAGTCCATGGATGTGTCACGTAAAATGTCAAAAGACAGAACTGCAAACCCCTCCAAAAGAACCGCCTCTGATAGTGGTCGAGATGAACCTGAGCAAATATCCAAAAAAATGCGTCCTGAGAAAGAGTGCAACGAATCCGTCCAGGAAGAAGGTTTGCTGGGCGGAAAGGGCACCGATGGTGCTGTTGCAAAATCTGAAACATCCAGGGAAGAAACCCCAGGATCTGTCGCATCTGAGTGTTGTGAAACTGGGGCCTCCACAGGAGACGTCGCCGAAGAAGTCTGTTGCTGATGTTCAGCTACTGTAGCCTCCGGGAACTCCTGTGAAGCTGTGGCAACTAGTCAGTGAGGTGTGCTGCGGTGCATCATGGCACCATGGTCCATTCCACACGCCAGTCCGCCTTCAACTGGATAAGCGCAGCCATGCACAAACGAACAATTCGGCAAGTTGCATTTGCCACTCTGGTAGCGCATACACAAGGATTTCCAAGAGCCATCCTTGGTCTTAATCTCGGTGACCCATTGTACCTTGCCCTTATGTTTACCGGAGCCTTTAGGATTCTTACCCTTGCCTCTACCCTTAGGGTTATCGAAACGTCGCGGATTGGACGTAGGCAATGGTGGTGGGATTTTGGCTGCGCGGGGGCGCAACTGCAACAAGCCAGGAAGATCGTGTCGAATATGCGTCAGCTCATGAAGAGCATCATCAAGACCCCAGCCTCGTTCTGACATGAGGTCAGATATCACACCCCAAATCTTTTGATCAGCATGTTGGGCTTCAATCACGTTGGGATTGCGGAGGTTCGTTTCTGGATCGACCCTTTGAGTCAAAAACGAAAGAAACTTGTGACTGTAGGCCTTGAGATTGGCCAAGTGAGCGCCACCACAAATGGCAATGGCCCGATCATGAATTTCCAGCATGTTACGAACAGCATTGACACCCATGGTAGAGTTATTGATATCCAAAGATGGGGGCTCATCCAAAAGAAGACTATGCAAAGACAAACCTTCCAACTTGGGAATCTTCTGAGCTCGGCCACTCTGCAACTCCTCAGCTTTGGAGACTGACATCCTCAAACGCCAGGGCACCCATTTCCAATTCTGCTTTTTCAATTGGTTATGCACAAGACTTAACAAGCGCAAGGATGGCATCACATCAGCATTGAGAAGTTCACTAGGATAGTTACTGAGAAACTTCACTTTCAATTGCTGCACTACATCGCTTTCCAACTTTGGAGCAAACGATTCATGCCATGAGCCAGATTCAGTCTGGCCAGTACCCGAACTGGATGATGGTTGCGAAGCTGCCGTCGATCGATCTGGAAATTCGGAAACTGATTTGAAAGCTGCGCGAAGTGATGCCTTCTGCAACAGGGTGATGTCAGGGAAATTGTGACACAAGTCAGGCAGGACTGTCTCAAAGTCAGCCATACTGGTTGCACAGCATGCAAATGTACTGAGAGTCCAACCTTCTGTCAACAAGTCCGCCGAGATTGACGGGTCGACCCCGCATGCAGCAAAGACGTCGTCCAGGGCTTTCATAGTCATGGCTACCGGACGTGTCAAAATGGTCTGCAACAGAAACACTAATAAGAGTTTTACAAAAAAAATCTTGTATGGGTAAGATGGTCGATGCCGTGCCTCAAAATGCAGACAGAATGAAAGTGAGCAAGCACCAAAAAAACAGATGTATCTGATACATCTGGTTTCAGGCCCCGGGGATGCAAGAAATGCTCCGCAGACTGAGGTGCATCATCTGCATAATCTCCAACGGAATTGGGAGGAATAAGGTTGTGACTTTACCTTTGTACGTCTGTGGGCCCTTTGTGCTTTAAATTGCTGTTTGAGAAACACATGATCTTATGAACGCAGTCGCGCCAAAATGGCTCAAGCGGGCTGATAAGCCTCAAGCAGCTCAGAACACTGAGCAACGCCACCGAGTCCCGAGAAAGGGCAAAGCTCATATAACGCCAATGGTTGGGAGCCGGATCGGTTCCTATCTAGCAGGTTCTAGATAGTGGGGTAGTAAATACTACAACGTTGCACTGCGGATCAAAGGGCCCCGTAGACTACGTAAGTAAGGAGGGAAGTAGATAGAAACGCAGCGCCCGAGACCCAATTGGGTACAAAACAGAGAAAAATTGGAAGAGGGTGCAATCATCAGCGCTGACTTCGGAGCGGACTTTTTCTTCGCTTTGGGTGGATAGGTTCATAAGTGACCAATGCCCTGAGGTCAAGCTACGCTAATCTGGAAGTGGGCCCACAGACGCCTACAGGCTGCATGTTGACAAAGCTGCATATCCGGAGAAATCTCCTCCACCACCTTGCCAAGTGAAGCCTTCATGGGACGGCCACAAGCTGGCTTCAAAAAGATGCCGTGTCTGCAGGGACGCCAAGTGTCTGCCGGATCCGCTGGGATCATTGCGTGCGCCACGTATCGATACTGGCCAATCAGCAGGGTCTCAGGAACCACCTTCAGCGGTTTCGGGGCAACTGGACGGGTTGCGGAGACACTCGAATCCGAATCCGATGAGGAAGATGATGATTCACAGGACCCCTCTGCAATGGGGGTTTCATCAGGTGTATCCAGAGCCGGTGATGTAGTTAATGAAAACCATCGGAATTCATAAACCGGCAGAGGTTTGGAGAATCTTTCAAGCAGCACTGGTGGTTCTTTCAACGGCTGTTGTGATCCTCGATGTTGAGCAATTTGGGGACGCCACCCCGATTGCACTCTGAGGAGAACCTGTGTCTGAAAAGCTAACGCCCCCCAAACGCTGTCCCGCGAGTACACAGCGAGAGACGAAGACTGAGAAGCATGATGCCCCTGTAGGAGACGTTGCTCCGGTGTGGTGTGTTCATGCAACTGCGGACCCCAGCTCAAAAACGTTGCCTTGAGGGAATGGATCGAAAAATTCAGATCCAGACCATGCAGTGGACTGGGACCTGAACGCCAGGGACAATGAAGCATGGTCCTCAAAAAAAAGAGGGCCGTGGCATAGGTCATGGGCTCGATTGGGAGGCAAATCTGATCCAGCGTACAATCTGGCAACAAAAAATCAATTGCTTGTACCTGTACTTGATTGTTATGATAAAAAGTACCCAATGTAGATAAAAACTTCCAAACCCAATTGTGCGCTCCGTGACTCAAAAAACCCGCAGAAAGGATCCCAAATGGGACGCCCACAGCGGAAGTCTTTGAACGCCAAACCACGCCACGCAGATTGGTGTCGGAGAGGACAACCTTGTCGATGTCCATTCTCTGGGCATCCGAAAAACGCAAACTGGCCCAAGCCATGATCAAAAAGGCACCAAGTATGATGACTTCATGAGTGGGGCAACTAGACATCAAGACTCTGCGCTCCCACTGAGCCAGCACCCACAGCGGCAGGGGTGGAGCCTCTCGCCGATCTTTAGGAATGCGACTGGTCAGAAATGAATGAATCAAAGCTGACTGCACGGCGGACAGAGCGGGAATATCTGCCACGCGAAACAACCACTTCAAAGCTTTGATGGTGGAAGCGCATGAACCCCCAGCGGAGGAGCTCGATTTGGCCAGCGACATAGTGATCAAAACATCAGCCAATACCGTGTCTGTGAGATCATCAAATGACACACGCAATGAGTGCAGTGTTTTCAGGAAAGTCACACATGAGGAAATGTATTTCAATGCAGTGCTGGGAGCAATCCCATCCAAAATCCTGGCTGCATGCAGATCCCTGTTGGGCGAGGTGGAAATGCTAATCCACAAATTTGAAACTGATTGAACACCTGCAAGCAACTGCATCCATTTGGCTAACAACAACGGACTAGCGCTGGAGTGCCTGGCTCGAAGTACCTGCTGCGTTGGAGTCTCTGTGGATCGTTTGGCAGGAAGGCGCAAGCCCTTGTCCAAGACTGGCGCAGAGCGCGATTCCAAAAGCGGTCGAGAATCGGGCACAGTTTTGGTAGAACGCATACGGTCCAAAAAATGGTCACTACGGCAAAGACTCTCACTCTTGTGAACTTCAATGCATGGTTGTTGCAAAGGGGTGCAGGAACGCTCAAAACGCGGATGAGGCCCGGGCGCTGTTGGTGGTGTCAAAGAAGAGGATCATGAACCCACACGCGGAATGCCAGCATGAACTACCAAATCTGATGGCTGAGGGTGAGGCGGCATACCGATCGAAGAAACCTGCTGCAGAGCCGGAACCCGAGGACTCAGCTGTCCTGACCGTGGCGGAGGTAAGGCGGCTGCCTTGCTCCGAGGTTCTGTGAAACCATCCAAAAGGGCCTGCCAATCCTGAAGGTCGGACTCCGCATCCCCAATCAACTCAATGGGGGTTTGCATGGAGCTATCCACGATGATGAAAATTGCACTGATACGGAGATTCAAGGCCCGAACCCTGAGGAGTCGATGAGGGCGCCAATGCAGGAATCGGAACACGAAAGCGTTCACACAAAATCAAAATGATTGACAGTAACGCCTGGATCAGGTCAAACGTGGGGAGAGTACTCCAATCCGCATCCATCGCTCCGCGCCGATGAAAGATCAAAAGAATAATTCACGAAAGTAATGACAGCATGAAATGGAAAGCATGACCTGAAGCATGACTGAAAGCAAGCTGAAAGCCCATGCACATGTAAAAATGAAATGGATGCCTCAAATGTAAGTCTTGAGCCAAAATGTTTTGGTGCAAAGTGAAGATCCCAGTAAAACACCACTGAACGAGTACAGTAAAAAAAGCCCTGGGCTTCGCCAGGGGGACAAGGGTGTGTCAGGCAGTAGGATTCGCCCATCCCTGCCAAACACCCGAATGTCCCCTGGTCCTCCCAGGGCCAATGGGCACCTGTCAAGGTGCCAGGGGACAGGGTCGGGAGGACAGCCCACCGGATCCGGTCACGGGATCTTGGGTGGGAACCTAAGAAAATCCAGTCGAAGACAACAGTCTTGTGGCGAAGGGAAAAACAAAGAGGGTCTCCGGGGCCGGTAGCCGGCAATCTCTGGAGAACCCTTCAAAATCCGGATGAGTAAGTTCGTCAGCCCAGGTATTGTATTCCCTGGGGACGTGATTCGGGGCAATGCTACAGCCCTCACAATGAAGGAAAAGAACCAGTTCCATTAGCAGCGCAGCCGAGTAAGGTTTCTTGGCAGAGAGGTTAAGCAGGCTGAAGACGTTGCCCGAGTTGTCGCTGCCAACCGGGAGGCGAACTCGTCCCGGGAGCTGGCCCTGTTGGGCCAGCCATCCTCGAATGCCCAAGGGTGTGCATCCGCTGTAATGGCATAGTGAAACCAAAAGACAGTGTCCTTGGTGGAGTTCGGGGAGGCCGTGCACCAGCCCCCAACATAGGCTTCACCAGTCCGCGAGGCACTGGCGTCGCTGCATCCCCACCATGGGGACTTCGGCAGGAAGGGTGAGTATTGATCGAAGGGATGTGTGAAGAGCTCCTTCAGCAAAGAGGCCAACATACGGACCACCTTGGGTGGGTGGCCCATGGTCCTGACCGCCATCTTCCAGGCCCAAAGGGGCTGGAGCATGGACTTGGTCAGGAGACAGCACGCTGTCGCCCATTGGGATCCGTCCCATTGCCTTTTCAATGGCTTTTGCTGACATGGGGGATTGTTGGCGAGTTCCTCCAAGAGTTCCATGACCTTGATGTGCTTTGGTGCCGCCATCTGGACTCGAGGTATGGTCGGGTGGATCACGAACCCGAGCCATGTATTGATTTCTGCCAAGTGAGTCTTCTTCCAGCTGAGGGGAGTGCCCAATGCCACTAGTGTGCCCAAAAGAGCCGCAGTGAATTGCGGCCCGGTGGGTAGGCGAAGTAACCAGCAGAAGTCGTCTACGAAGACAAAACCCCAGTCAATTTGGGGAAATAGGTAGTAGAGAATGCGTAGGAGCAAGGCTGCCATCCTGCCACAGTAGAGCTGCGCACTCGCCATGCCGTAGGTACCCACTTTGTTGACCACCATTCGTCTTCCAGCTGTGCTACTTGAAAACGCCAGTCTTGGGGCAGGACCTTGATTCGTCGGTGGGCCTTAGTCACATCGGCCTTTAGCAGGATCCATTGGCTGTCCTTAGAGGGCCAGTCCCAGGCTGGGGCTGGGTTGTCCAAGTCCCCTGCCCGTTCAGGGCCAAAGGCTCGTGGACTAGGCCGGGGACGTGCTCCGGCCTCGGTATGTCTGGCTGCATGAAGCCAATGGATGGCATGCACACAATCCAGAACAGTAGGTGCCGTGGTCCGTTCCTTAGTGTTTTGTTGGATCTTTGCGTTGGCTCCCCCGACCGATCCATCATAGACGGTACGGACCTTATCCCCTTCATCGATCCCCGCCAGGGGGCCTGGGCAGAGCTTTGTCGGGTCACATTCACAGAGTTCGGCCGCTTTCTGTCGAGACAGTGGGCCGACCGTCATGCCCAGTAGGACTCCTCTTCAAAGCTGGCGCGGATCTCTTTGGAAAAATCCGCTGCAGAAGGGTAGTTGTGATGTCCTTTGGGGTCGTCCAGGGTGCTTCCACTGGGTCTTCCCCAGCGAGTCTTTTTTCCACGAGTACGGACGCCGTGTGGGCATGGTGCCCAGGTCATCATTGAAGGAAGGGAAAAACAAACAGATGGTGGAGAAAAGGACAAAGACAACCCAACAACAAACCAAACCAACCAAACAACCGCAAACCACAGCCCACAGGCCGAGTCTCCACCATCTTGTAGTCTTTCCTCTGTGCTAAGGTGAAACAAGTGAAACGAAAACTACTGACTATCAATGGGCCTGAATTCTCGAACGAAGAGCATGGCAGCGTGGGTTTGTGCTCTAGCAAAGTTTACAAAAAGTCTACAAATGGACTTCCCTTCTCAATTACCAGTGACCAGCGGCCAATGCACGGTGTGGCAAAAACATGGTCACGATGCAGGTCTCGAGCATAGCTATGCTCCAACGTCGGTTGTATCCATGTCAAAGTGGATCAGTGGTTGCTATGCTTCATGCCGCGGAAAAAACCTTTCTTGTAGCACAACCCATTCAACTGATTGCACTTACAAGTCCAGAGGCATATTAGTTGGTGGTGTTCAGACAGTAGCGCCATAGCAAACGACGAAAGCCTGCAGGTAAGGGTGCGAAAGGCACACCCCCCCGAAGGGAGGTCATCTCAGCACCCTTCGGCACCCAGAGGTGCCAAAACGGGGTGTCCCCTAACTCCGTGAAATGCTGCGTCATTGCAAAAAGTGGTCTGTTGCGTGCAAGGCCCGTGTGAAACAGGTGAAACGTTGAACCTATCCTAGCATGGTATCTGTACCTCTTTGTACAAAATTGGAAATGTCGGACATCAACAGAGGGAACTAAGGTTCCCCCTGGGCATCCTCCATTGCCACTCTCTACCACCCGCCTGTTGGGAACGAGGAGCTAAGGCTCTCATTCCTACTGGCTCACTGTATTGCGAATGGCGAAAAGAGGTTGACGGTCCTACTTAGTGCTTGCGCATTCCCCTTGCCGTAGCTTGCTGGCGGTGTGCCTATCCACCATTCCCGCTGCGAAAGCTTTGCTGGTCTTTGCATTATGGAAAGTCTTCTCTCCATTGATCACTGGCATCTGCCGACCGCTCTCGGCGCTGCTTGGACTAGACGAGTTACCCACCTTTGTCAAGGACATATGTCCTTCGCCATGCGTTGCTTTTTCTTTGCTGGTACTTTGCTCGAAAGTGCGTACTGCCTGTAACAGCGCAAAGCGCCATGTAAAGTAGGAGTAGAAACCTCCTGTAGAGAGGTACGCTGCAGGAAGGCTTCTTTTGCCGTAATCCTCAGCTCTACTCATGGTATTTGGCCTGCTGTGGCTTCTGGCCTACTCTGGACTCGAGCTAAGGCGCGCGCCCAGACTCTTGATGAGTGTCAGTGAGACTGCGATAGCCGTGATCCGAGAGGCTTGTCTTCATCCAAGACCAGGGATGTATCCCATGTCCGGGATCATATGCAGCCAGGGTGGCCATCTCATATCGGGACAAATGGCGAAAGCATTTTCTTCAGCATAGACTCCTCGCCATTTGTGCTTGCCTGGCATTTTGGCGAGCCTCTTAAAGGCAGTGCAATCCAAGAAAGCCCTACTTCCAGTGTATCTTAGTGAAGGCGGGATTGCAAGCTCTACTAGGGCTGCACAGTTCATAAAGGCTTTAACTCGGATTGTATGGAGAGTAGCCGGAAGGAGAACTTCTCTGAGGCTAGTGCAGTGCACAAAGGTGAATTCCGGAATTTCTTCAACTTTGGTGTTGCAAAGGTCTACACTCTTAAGCAGTCGACAACTGTCACACGCATGCGCTCCAATAGCCGTAAAATGCTTCGTGAGAGCGAGTGCGGTGATTCCCGTAGAGCTAAGACAGCCCGGTGCCAGCTCACTGGTCCTAGCTTGCAGTGTTGACCCTCGGGGGGATGGAAGCTCTCTCAAGGTAACCTCAGCAAGGTTAATACACCCTTGAAAGAGGTATTGCCCGAACTTGACTTCATTGCTGAACTTATTTGCAACCCCTTCCGATGCATACACCCATTGTAAGGAACAGCATTCCGCAAAGGCCTTGTATCCAAAATCTCGGCAACCAGGAGCCGAGACACTGTTTAGTAGCTTGCAGTCACGAAAGGCGTTATCGGAAATGCCTACAACTGTGGCCGGCAGTTTGACAATGCGGAGCTGTCGGCAATTTTGCCAAGCCTCTGCTCCTATGAGCCTGATACCTGACTCAACACTGACATGTCGCAGACGCGGAACCCCTGCAAAAGCCCCTTCTGGGACGATTTCTTCAGGGTTCATAGGGACATGAACGGCAAGCGGAACCTGATGGATAGGGCAACCTTCGAGTTGTTCCTGTGATGGCAGGATGACACTGCTATCCTTGAAGACAACGGTGTATGCCATGCCTTGCTGTAGCCTGTCCCAGATTGGGTCCTCAAGGTATGTCTGTGTGGCAGTTTGTAGAAAGTCGATGGAGCACCCAAACACTTTGAGGTCAGTAACTGAGGCCAGATAGTCCATAACCTGGTCCTCTAGGTCCTCAAATCGGTCAAACTTTGCCACACTGAGAGAGACCTTGATAGTCACCCCCGAGAGCGTGGTCAGTACCAAAGAGCAGTCCATGACCGGCTCCATTTCAGGGGGAGTGCTAAGCCTGGATGAGTCGTCGAGCTCCATGTATGGCAGACTACTTTCATTGACTGCTTGAGCCAAAAGCTTCTGACTCTGCTCATGGACTGTTCCTAGGGCCAGGGATGTTTCCTGAAGACAGATGCTAAGGCACCCACCTTGAACCTCACATGGACTGGCCTGATGTTAGGAGAACTCGTGGTATAGCTCTTCGTCAAAGGCGTCCGAATCGGGCCCATCCGCGGGGAGCAGCTCCACCCACAGGGGTTTTTCAAATTTGTCACACATGAAGAAAGCATTGTGCTCTGCCTGCACCCACTGTTCAATATCTCCCCAATCCAGGGGAGTAAATCGCTGGGATGACTACTTCTTGGAGCACAACACAATTAAGGAAAACTTCTTTGCCAATTTGCGTGAGTCGTGGTGGTAGCCATATGCAATGTAAGGCTACACAGTGGGCAAAGGTGGAATAGAGTAGGGCTGTGATTTCTGTGCCCATGAGGTTGACCTCCACAAGTCTTTTGCAGTTTTCACAGGCCCGCGGCCCGATATTGTGAAAGTCACTTGGCAAACAGAGCTGTTCAACGCCTGCTCCACAAAATGCACCTTCAGGCAGCGCTCGAGGTTTGTTGGTGTGGTCCATGTCAAAGGTGATGGTTGTAAGCGTGAGGCAACTCTCAAATGCATATTTGCCTAGCTGTGCACCTGGTGCTAGGACGTTGCTGTCCTCAGTTTCGTCACTGACACCAACTCGACCTAGGGAGCAGCACTCCGCAAACACTCTTCGGCTGTACTGGACACACCCCGGGGCGGCCACCTCTCTCAATACATAGCACCCCTGGAAGGTCCCTTCTGCAAGACTTATGACCGAGGGTGGGAGCCTGACAATTTGCAGTTGCTGGCAGCTCTGCCAGGCCGCAATTCCTACATGTTGGATGCCCATTGCCACTTCTACATGCCGGAGCATGGGTGCAGCATAGAAGGCTCTGTCAGCAATTTCTCCACGTGGGTTGGTCGGGACACGTACAGCTTTGGGGTAGCTTTCCCTTCCGTCTTCCTGGAACTGCCAGATGGAGTGTCCATCTACCATGCAGGGACGAACTACAATTTGTAGTTGCGGCCGTTGCAGGAGCGCCGTGCGGAATGCTTCTGGCAGGGGTTGCTGCGTGTGAAGGTCGAGCAAATCCAACTCACAGCCGAAGACATCCAAATCAGAAACTGTCGGCAGAAAGCAAAGAATGTCATCTTCCAGCTCTGCCACATCCTCATACTGGGTGAGATTTGCTTGCATTGTTCATTCCGTGCCTGCTATCGTAACCAAATCAAGACTGACCTCATAACGGTCTTGGTTAGGCAGCATTTTCGCGTAGGCGGCAGTCCGAGCGTTTATGCTCGCGTTGCTTGGGCCAAACAACTGAGGTAACGGATATGTTGTCGTTGCGAAAATCATGATAACATTTAGACAACAAGAATTAGGGTGGCTAAGGCTACCCATCTCATGGAGGAGGTCGAGTTACTAGGAAACGGTCACTGTGTGGGGAGACTCTTACTGGAGACCGCCCTACTGCCACCACCCATAGGGCGGAGGCGGTGGGGGAGGCCTGCTGTGACAGGAAGACCCTGCTGCAGACAAGGAGCTTCCCGCTCCTGGAGGAGGGACAGTACGGCGAGCTTTATTACTTGGGTCAGAGGCTTCCTGACTGTAGCCCATGTGGTCCCTAAGCGCCTGCTTGTGGCCTGCGAGCTGACTTCTAAACTTGGAATTCCCAGTGAGCCATGCACAGAGCTGGTCCCATCGGCCTTCCGAGTAGAGGAGTGGGCCATATTGGTTATATGGGCGATCTTCCATTTTAGGAGTGAAAGGATATCCATGGCAGTAGTAGTTACTGAGGATGGCACTAGGAACTTTGGTCAGCATATAGCGGGGAGACAGCAGATTCCACCCTGTGCGGGACATGGCAACTCGTAGCCCGGAGGTCAGCCACTGAGCGACTACTGTACTTTCTGCTTGGATGTTCCCTTGCTCAAAATTGCCAAGCGCCGTTGCTAGCCTAGTATAACCTATGCCGAAACGTCCGTATCCCTTGGCAAAGGCATAGTTGGGTTCTGCTGCCATGTCCTCATCCTCAGTAGCTTCCTCAGTGTCAGCTTCTGGTGGTTCAGCAAGCCCCACTGGCACCGGGAGCGCAAGTCTGGGCGATCGCTCAGCTGACCCGGTAGCATCAGAGGCAGAGTCTTCTTCTGCAGGCAAATCTGCAGCGGGGTGTCTGGCAGTCGCCAGGTCTCTCCACAAGGGGACTTCGATGCGCAGCCTCAGCTGCAGAAGGGAGGGGAACGAGAAAGCTTGTCCCAAAGACGGGTCAAGGGCACCACTAGAGTAATCTTTCAGCCCAGGAAGTATCCGGCATTCGGGGGTATCGGTCGTAAGCAATTTCTTTTGTGCGCACTCCCACCACGAGCAGAGGGTTGTCTTCAGCTCCTTCTTCTTTGGGTCGGTAGCCGTAGCCCCCTTTCACTTCCGCGGGCGTGAAGCCCTGCCGCTCCATTGCTACAACCAGGTCGGGCAGGATCTGTACTGGGAGATAGACAAAGAGGTCATTGGTGGGTAGCGTCTGCTCGCCATGCTCCATTCCCCTAACAAAGGACATAATGACAGTTTGCATAAAGGTGAGGGCATCGACATCTTTTTCCTTTGTTTTCTGTGGTTTCCCTTCCACTGCTTGGGCTGTTCCTGTACCCTGGTGTCTGTGTTGATTATCAAAGGAACAGCACCTTGCGATGAAAGCAAGTAAGCCATACTGCCAGAAACGGGGGCTTGCATAAAGGGCGAGCTGTTTGTGAGTGATGAAGGGGCATGCTGGGTGTCCACTCTTCACGAAAGTGAAGAGGTTGGACAGGGGAGCAGCAAAGGCTTCACTTATACGGAGAAGGTCTCCTATGTAGGCTTGGTTGATTTCATCTGGAATGTCCACAAAGGAGGAGCCATGGAGTGCTTGCTCTGTTACCCGCCTCCAGAGGAATGTACGGACGAGGCGGTTAATTTGCTTGTTGGAAATTGCAAGCCTCGCCATCGGCCATTCTCTAGGTAGGTCACTGTAGATCTGTAATGAGGGGAGCGGCACACTTTGTCCGTTAGCTTCTCTGGCCGTTCGAGCCGCATGTTGACAGTCGTTTGGGGCCTGCATGGCTCTCTGCTCAGATTCCAGTTGGAGATCAGTGGCAGCAGCGCCTCCACGCCTGCATGTTCTTGATCACTGGCAATGTCAATTTCTGTCATGGTGTGTGGGCGCTCTTGCATCGATCCAGGATGGTCAGGTGGCGTCTCAGGGTTCCTGCAAACTGGAGCCTCCTGCCTTTAAGCATTCCGACTGGCCAGGTCTGCCAGCGTGGCCGGTGGTTGTTCGTGTTCGGGGATGCTACCGAGCGGTTGCCTGGATGCTGGAGCAAGTGATTTCCGTGGCTTCTTGGACTGAGCTCTCCCTGCACTAGCCTTAGACCCCGGTCTTCGTTTGATAGGAGACTCAGAGAAGTGCGATGTGGGGCTGCTACTTGGGGGTTCCCCGTCCTGTGGGGGTAGCATGCTCCTTGCTTCATCTTCTGCTTCCAGCATTTCGTCTTGTGCTGGACATGCTTCAGGAGGGGCCGGACGATTGCTAAGGCAATCATCCTCATCTGCAGAGGAGGTGTTAGCACGTCATCATCTTCCATGTTCGCGTCTTCCTCCGGCTGCTCTGTACTTGGGATGGTGGGCGACTCTGAGGCTGTGGACAGAGACTGCTTTATTTGCTTCTTCGTCAGCCATTGTGGCATCTGTCGCGGCAGGAGAGGACAGAGGCTGTCCCTCTTGCACTTCATGTTCCTTTTCTGTGTCACGGTCAGAGACAGAGAGGACATCAGGTGTTGCACTTGGCTGAGACCAATACAGCCACGCACCACTAAAAGTCCTGGTTGCGGTGGCAGGACCAGTTCAGATCCGGGGGCATCGAGAACTGGCTGCACTCTCCATGCTTATAAAAGTACACTCGGTGCAATGCTTCGAAAGTGTAATCTTGTGCACTGCGTTGTTCACCCGTGCTTGGCGTTGGTTGATAGCGCAGGAAGCTTCCTACGCTGCACCTTTTCCCCGGGTTAAAGCTGTTGTGGAGAGTCGCCAACGTTCTGGCTGCTGCCCATCTGTTATGACCAACCACTCCGGCTCAAGCAAAGCATCAACTGCATAACCATAGACAAGGTCATGCAAGACCTACTACCATAAGGGATATCCCCTCACTCCGAAAATGGCAGATCGCCCATACAACCAATATGGCACACAAGTCTATACTAAAGAAGGATGGGATCAGCTCTGTGCATGGCTCACTGGGAACCCCAATTTCAGGCTTCAACTCAAGGATCACAAGCAGGCGCTTCGAGACCACATGGGCTATAGTCAAGAAGCCCCTGACCCGGGTAATAAAGCTCGCCGAACGGTACCCCCGACAGAACCGGGAAGTTCCTTGTCGGCAGCGTGGTCTTCCTGGCACAGTAGGCCCTCCCCATCGCCCTCGCCCTATGGGTGGTCCTATGGCTGGTGGCAGTAAGATAGTTGGCAGTGGGATTCATCCCGACCAGCAACCGGCTTCAAGTGGCTCGATCCCTTCCAGAAGGTGGGTGGCCTTAGCCACCCTCCTGCTTTTGGCTTAATCGTCATAACAGGGTTCGCAAAGGTTATGTTTTCAGTGTCTCTGTACTTGGCTCAAGCAAGCATAGCAACCAAGTTCGAGCTACCGCCTACGCGACCATGTCGACTCCCAAAGACCGTTATGAGATCAACCTCGAGTTGGTTACCATAGCAGGTACGGTATATGCAATGCAGACAAACCTCACCCACTATGAGGATGTGGCAGAGCTTGAAGATGACATTCTCTGCTTTCTGCCGACAGTCTCTGACTTAGAGGTCTTCGGCTGTGAACTAGAGTTGCTCAACCTTCACACACAGCAACCCCTGCCAGAGGCATTTCGCACTGTGCTCCTGCAACGACCGCAGCTCCAAATTGTAGTTCGTCCCTGTATGGTAGATGGGCACTCTGTCTGGCAGTTCCAGGATGACGGCAAGGAGAGCTACCCCAAAGCTGTTCGTGTCCCGCCCAACCCGCGGGGGGCAATTGCCGACAGAGCATTTTATGCTGCACCATCGCTCCGGCATGTAGAAGTGTCAACTGGCATTCAACATGTAGGAGTTGCGGCTTGGCAAACGTGTCAGCAACTACAAATTGTCAAGCTCCCACCTTCGGTCATAAGTTTGGCGGAAGGGGCTTTTCAAGGGTGCTATGTGTTGCGAGAGGTTGCCGCTCCGGGGTGTGTCCACTACGGTCCAAGGGTGTTTGCAGAGCGCTGCTCCCTAGGTCGAGTTGGGGCCAGTCATGAAACAGAGGACAGCAGTGTCCTGGCACCAGGGGCACAGCTAGGCAAATATGCCTTCGAGAGTTGCCTCACGCTTACAACCATCACCTTTGACATGGACCACACCAACAAATCTCGAGCGCTGCCGGAAGGGGCATTCTGCGGCGCAGGCATTGAACAGCTCTGCTTGCCGAGTGACTTCCACAATATCGGGCCGCGGGCCTGTGAGAATTGCAAAAGTCTTGTGGAAGTCAACCTCATGAGCACAGAGATCACAGCCCTCCTCTCTTCCACATTTGCCCACTGTGTCGCCTTAAACTGGATATGGCTCCCGCCACGACTCACGCAAATTGGCAAAGAAGTCTTTCTGAATTGTGTGGCACTGCAAGAAGTTGTCATCCCGACGGAGCTCAGTGATATAGGCAACCGTGCATTCTGTGGGTGTGAGCAGCTGCAACGCTTCACCCCCCTGGATTGGGGTGACATTGAACAGTGGGTACAAGCAGAGCACAATGCCTTTTTTATGTGTGACAAGTTTGAAAAACCCCAGTGGGTGGAGCTGCTCCCTGCAGAGGGGCCTGATTCGGATGCTTTTGACGAGGAACTCAACCACGAGTATTGCCAATATCATGCCAGCCCATGGTAGACTCTAGGTGGGTGCCTTAGCATCTGTCTTCTGAATCCATGGCCTAGGGAACAACCCACAAGCAGACCCAGACACTTTTGGCTCAAACAACTATTGCAAATAGCCTGTTGCACATGGAGCTTGATGATTCATCCATGATTAGCACTCCCTTGAAAAGGAGCCAGTCATGGAATGCTCCCTGATGCTGACTACGCTTTCGGGAGAAACTTTTCAGGTCTCTCTCAGTGTTGCAAAGTTTGACCGTTTTGAGGATCTAGAAGACCAGGTCATGGACTATCTTGTTTCTGTCACTGATCTCAAAGTATTTGGGTGCTTCATTGACTTTTTACAAACTGCCACACAGATCTATCTAGAGGACCCAATCTGGGACAAGCTACAGCAGGGCACGGAATACACCATAGTCTTTCGGAACTGCAGTGTTACCCTGCCATCTCAAGTACAACTTGAGGATTGCCCTATCCAGCACATTCCGCTAGCAGTTAATGTCCCCATGAACCCAGAGGGAATTGTCCCGGAAGGGGCCTTTGCAGGGGTTCCACGCCTGCGACATGTCAGTGTAGAGTCAGGTATCAGGTTCATTGAGGCAGAGGCCTGGCAAAACTGCCGGCAGCTACGCATCGTCAAACTGCCTGCCACAGTGGTAAGCATTTCCGATAATGTCTTCCGTGATTGCAAGCTACTAAACAGAGTAGAGGCTCAGGGCTGCTTAGACTTTGGGTACAAAGCCTTTGCGGAATGTTGTTCCTTGCAATGGGTACATGCATCGGAAGGGGCAGCAAATGTGTTCAATAGCGAAGTCAAGTTCGGACACTACCTTTTTCAGGGGTGTATCAACCTCGCGGAGGTTACCTTAAGTGAGTCTCCATATCCCCGAGAGTCAGAACTGCAAGCTAGAGTTAGGGAGTTAGCGCCGGGTTGCTTCAGCTCCACAGGAATCACTGCACTTGCTCTCCCAATGCATTTTGTCATTCTCGGTGCGCATGCATGCGACAGTTGCCGACTGCTTAAGAGTATAGACCTTTGCAACACCCAAGTTGAGGAAATTCCGGAATTCGCCTTTGTGCACTGCACTAGCCTCAGAGAAGTCCTCCTGCCGATGACACTCCACACAATCCAAGTCAAAGCCTTCATGAACTGTGCAGCGCTAGTGGAGCTCGCCATTCCACCCTTGCTGAGGTACATAGGAAGTAGGGCCTTCCTAGATTGCACTGTTCTTAGGAGGCTCGTAAAAATGCCAGGAAGGCATAAATGGCGAGGAGTATACGCAGAAGAGAACGCTTTCGCCATTTGTCCTGCTATGCGATGGCCACCTTGGCTGCACATGATCCCGGACATGGGGTACGCCCCAGGTCTCGGATGAAAACAAGGCTTTTTCTTGGCTACCGCAAGCGATGTGCTGTAAATACTCGTTAGGAGTCGGGGCGTGCACCTTGGCGAGGCAAGCCTGTGACTGGAAAGGGGGACAAGCTGCCTGACGGCAGAGTATGGCGATCAAGATACGCAAGCACTCAACAAGCTCTTTCGCGCCATTCGAACTGCAGTGAGCCAATAGGAGCGAGAGCCTTAGCTCTTCGTTCCTAATAGGCGGGTGGTAGAGAGTGGCAATGGCGGATGCCCAGGGGGAACCTTAGTTCCCTTTGTTGAAGTCCGACATTTCCAGTTTTGTATAAAGAAGTACAGATACCATGCTAGGATTGTCCAAGGTTTCACCTGTTTCACTTGTCTCACACGGGCCGTGCATGGAGCCGTCTACCTTTTGCTATGGTGCAGTGCCTCGCTGACCTGGAAGACACCCCACTCTGTTTACCATTGGTACCTGAGGGTGCCAATCGGTGCTCAACCGACCTCCCCTCTGGAGGGGGGTCTCTTCGCGCATTTTCTGTAGGCTTTTGTCGATTATGGCTGCCACGTACGATCCTTGATTGGTAGCACGCCACTTGACTTGTAAGTGCAACCGGTTGAACGGGTTGCGCCACAAGGAAAGTCTTTTCCACGGCATGCTGCGCTGCTACGCCACCCTATGAGCCAGGGATGCAATCGACTTTGAGGCATTGAAGCATTGCGATACACCATATTGGGGTGGTGACTTGCATTGTGACCATGATTTTGCCGCACAGGGGTGTGGCCGCTGGTCACTGACATGGTGAAGTAAAGTCCCTTTGAAGCCTTTTTGCGATTTTGCTTAAGCACAGACCTGCACCGAAATGCTTTTCGTCAGTTAATTCAGGCCCTTCTAGACATTCTTTCTTGTTTCACCGGTTTCACCTAGCACAGTGGAAAGACTACATGATGGTGGAGACGCGGCCTGTGGGCTTTTGTTTTTGTTTGGTTGCCTTTTGTTGTGGTCCTTGTTATTTTCTCCACCATCCGACTGACTTTCCCTCCCTTCAACGATGACCTGGGCACCATGCCCACACGGCGTCCGTACTCGTGGAAAAAAAGACAAGGTCATGCAAGACCGTTCCACCAGGCAGGTGGGGTCCTTCTCTCAGGCTAGCAATTTCCGCCTTGGTCAAGTGCGTTATTGCAGCTAAGACGAGACGTAAGCGCCTCACCTTGCCTTGATGGATCGTTTGGACACCATGCAAGAGGGCTGCTAGAACTTGCAGGGCCCCAGGCATTCCTTGCATGTTCAACGGACAGGCTAGGATGGTGAGGTCGGTGGCTCGGCTGTATGCCACATTTGCTCGTGTGAAGCACTCCTGGTCATAATCCAGGTTGTGCCCTTCCCCACTAAGGAAGGTTGACACCCCGTGGATAACGATGCAGTGTTTGGCTGTGGCACCAGCAACTTTGACTGCAGTCTCTGCATTAGCCTTTTTGTCGGCAATGGTGAAGTAATTGCGTAAATTCGTTGCCCCTTCTCGGGTGGTTGTAAGGGCCAAGATGTCATCAGTGTCGGCTCCTGCCTTGGTAAGTTGGTCTTCGAGGTGTTGATACACTCGCACTGTAGGGTCATTCTTTGGGTTGTGCCTTGCATGCACATTGGGCGAAGCATGGCACCAGTGGACAAATCGTAGGCCTGAGGCAATCCGGTGATCCTCTCGAATGGAGGTGGTACCTATTTGCCAAGTGTCTCCCATTCGGCTGCACAACATGGGATACTGAATTCCTATTAACGGCTCATACACTTCTTGGGCAACCCTTGCGCTCGTTGGCAACATTTATTAAACTCCAGCGGTGCGGGCTTGCAACTCCCGATCTCTCAGCGGCATTCTGCGCCTGTCGGAAGTCGAGCGGGCTGTCCGGGCTGGTGGCTGCACATCCTAGACCAACAAGAAGTCCTTCTGGGAGATCCAGATCCACTCTGGAGAGGTCTTTGTGGGTGGACTGTATGCTGACAGGCGAACGAAGATTTGGCTTTGACCTTCTCCGGGCGAAACCAGTTACTTCCCAATGTTTTTTTTCCACGAGTACGGACGCCGTGTGGGCATGGTGCCCAGGTCATCGTTGAAGGAAGGGAAATACAGTCAGATGGTGGAGAAAAGAACAAAGACAACCCAACAACAAAAAACAACCGCCAACCCAAACCAAACACCCAAGCCCGCAGGCCGAAACTCCACCATCTTGTAGTCTTTCCTCTACACTGGGTGAAGCGTGTGAAACGTAGACTAGTGGCAATTAATGGGCCTGAATTCTCAAGAGAAAAGGACGGCAGCGCAAACTGTGTTCATGGAAAGCCGCCTAGGAGGCTTCAAACGGACTTTCCTTACCGATTATTGGTGACCAGCGGCCACACCACAGTGTGGCAAAACAAGGTCACTTTGCAGGTCAGGTGTCTCGCGATGCTCCAGCGCTGGTTGTAATCCGGTCGACCAAGAGTGACAAGATCTGAGCAGCAATCCGTGGAAAAGACCATTCTTGCAGCACTACCCGTTCAACTGGTGGCGCATACAAGGCCAGTCACATGCTGCCCGACAAAGCCAAACCGTGGCGGCAATTCCTAGCGAGAGAAGCCTGCAGCTAAGGGTGAACCGGGCACAACCTCCCCGAGGGGAGGCAAACCCAGCACCCTTCGGCACGCACCGGTGCCAATATGGGATGTCTCTTGAGTCAGTGAGGCGCTGCGTAATTGCAAAAAGTGATCTGCTGCGTGCAAGGCCCGTGTGAAACATGTGAAACTTTGAGCTCTCCTAGCATGATATCTGTACCTCTTTGTACAAAATTGGAAATGTCGGACATCAACAGCGGGAACTAAGGTTCCCCCTGGGCATCCTTCATTGCCACTATCTACCACCCGCCGTTTAGGAACGCAGAACTAAGGCTCTCGCTCCTATCGGCTCACTACGCAGCGAATGGCAGGAAGAGGTCATGGTTCTACTTGTTGTCTGCGCATTTTTCTTGCTGTATATGCCTGGAAATCATCCTTTCCTAGCGCTCGAATACTGACACTTGGCTCAGCTCACTACCCACGTCGCCCTTGCTCCTCTCCTGCCTCGGAAGCATTGCTGGTCTTTGGCGCTGGGTCTAGATAGTCTTCTCGCCAAAGATCGTTTGCATCATTCGGCAAGACTCGAAGCCACGTGGGCTTGTCGAAGTGCTCGCATTTGTCAAAAGCATTAGACTGGGCATATGTCCCTCGCCATGTGCTGCTTTTTCCTTGCTTGAGGATTATTCGAAGATGCGTGCATCCTGCAAAGGCATGCCTCGCAATGTAAAGCAGGGATGGCGGACTCAGCATGCGGGGAAGGCAAAGTTGTTGCAGCTGCGAGCAGTGAGCAAAGGTTGAGCCTAGAATCTCAAGTACGTCTGTTTGGGACAAGTCAACGATTTGCAGCTGCTGGCAGCTCATACAGGCAGCAAAGCCTATCCTGTGGAAACTCGTAGGTAACGCCAGCTCAACTATGCCCGACTCTTGAAAACAGCAGTCCGGCAAACATCGGTTTGGGTACGTTGTAGCAGACTCTGACATGCCCAAATTGATGTTGCGCAGCGCCGTGCATGCTTGAAAGGCACGAGGCCTTAGCTGGGCTTGGGGAGCTAGCTTATTGCTAGGGCAATGTGCCGCACCAACCTGTGTTAAGAAGCAACACTCTTCGAATACCTTGGTGCCGAAGTACTTGCAGCTTGGGGCGACCACTATACGTAGCACTTGACACTTACTGAAGGCACCATGCAAAAGCCCGACTACCGTGTCTGGCAGGTGGACGATTTGCAGTTGTCGACAGCACCGCCACGCAGCCTCTCCTACAATCTTGACACCATTCTCTACTAGAACATGGCGAATTTCAGTGCAAAAGGAGAAGGCTTGTGGAGGAATTTTGCCATTTCTACTACACAGCACCCGAACTGCCTTGACTTCCCCTTTTAATTGCCCCTTGTGCCCTGCCTCTACCATGCACTGCTTAGCGATTACATAATACTTCTGGTTGGTGCTGATTGCACTCTGGATTGGGTCAGCAAGGACCTGCAGGGTATTCATATGCACAAATTGCAGTTCACACCCTAAGGTGCTTGCGTTTCCTAGATGGGGGAGCCTTGCTAGTACTGCATTCTCGAGGCTCCGAAGACTGGCATGCCCACCAGGATCCACCTCTACAGGTAGTTCCTCCCCTGCTAGCGTAGTCAGCGTGAGGGTCCGCTCCTCTGGCTTTCTCCTGCTATGCCATGGACTGGCTCCACCTACTTCTTCAGTCATGCTCTGTACGCAGGATTCACTAGTTTGAGCCCAAGGAAGTGCGTGCCTAACAAAATCTAGACGAGACTCTTCTCGATCCGGCAGCAGCGAGGCACTCACTCCCCTGTCTAACGGAGGGCAACTATGGTCAGTTACTCGTGGTGAAGAGTACTGTGTCGCAACTGCTGGCCTACTCCGGACCCGAGCTAAGGCTCGCACCCAGACTCTGAAAAAGTGACAGCAGGACCATGACAGTTGTAGATGGAAGAGGTTCCTCTATCCTAGACCAGGGGTGCAGCCCATGTCCCGGATCATATGCAGCCAGGGTGGCCATTTCATAGCCGGACAAATGGCGAAAGCATTTTCTTCCGCATAAACCCCTCGCCATTTGCGTGTTCCGGGCATTTTGACCAGCCTCCGTAAGGCAGTGCAGTCCAAGAAAGCCCTACTTCCAATATACTTGAAAGAGGGCGGAATGGCAAGCTCAACTAGGGCTGCACAGTTCATAAAGGCTTCAACTCGGATTGCATGGAGAGTTGCCGGTAGGAAGACTTTCCCAAGGCCAGTGCAGTGGACGAAGGTGAATTCCGGAATTGCTTCAATCATGGTGTTACAGAAGTCAACACTCTTGAACAGTCGACAACTGTCACAAGCGTGCGCTCCTATAGCTACAAAGTGCTTTGGGAGAGCAAGTGTGTAGATGCCCGTAGAGCTGAGGCAGCCCGGTGCGAGCTCTCTGGTCCTGTCTTGCAGGGTTGACCCTCGGGGGGATGGAAACTCACTCAAGGTGACCTCAGCAAGGTTGATGCACCCTTGGAAGAGGTATTGCCCGAAATTGGCTTTACCATTGAACACGTTTACAGCCCCATCCGATGCACACACACGTTGCAAGGAACAGCATTCCGAAAAAGCTTTATAACCAAAGTCGCGACAACCCGGAGCCAAGACACTATTTAGGAGCTTGCAGTCTCGAAAGGTATTATCTGCAATGCCTACTACTGTGGCCGGCAGTTTGACAATGCGGAGTTGCCGGCAATCTTGCCACGCCTCTGTACCAATGAGCCTGATTCCTGACTTGACGCTAACGTGTCGCAGGCGTGGAACACCTGCAAAGGCCCATTCTGGGACAATTGCTTCTGGGTTCACAGGGACATGAACGGCTAAGGGGACTTGATCGATAGAATACCCTCCGAGCTGTTCTTGTTCTGGCAGGGTAACACTACAGTTCCTGAAGACAATGGTGTATTCTTTGCCTTGCTGCAACTTATCCCAGATTGGGTCCTCAAGGTAGGTTTGCGTGGTGGTTTGTAAAAAGTCAATGACGCACCCAAAAACTTTGAGGTCAGTTACCGAGACCAGATGACCTGGTCTTCTAAATCTGTAAATCAGTCGAACTTGGCGACACTGAGAGAGACCTTAAAGGTTGGTCCCGAAAGCGTAGTCAGCAGCAGAGGGGCATTCCATGACTGGCTCCTTTTCAAGGGGAGTGCTACTCATGGATGAATTGTCAATCTCTTTGTGCGGCAGGCTATTTGCCATCATTGTGCGAGCCACAGGTGCCCAGTCTGCTCATGGGCTATTCCTACGGCCAGGGATGTTTCCTGAAGACAGATGCTAAGGCACCCACTTTGAGCCTCTCATGGCCTGGCATAATGTTAGGGGTACACATGGTATAGCTCCTCGTCAAAAGCGTCTGAATCTGGTCCTTCCGCGGGGAGCAGCTCCAGCCAATGGGGTTTTTCAAATTTGTCGCACATAAAGAAAGCATTGTGCTCTGCCTGCACCCACTGTTCCATGTCACCCCAATCTAGGAGGGTAAACCGTTGCAGCTGCTCGCACCCGCAGAAGGCACGGTCACCTGTGTCACTGAGTTCTGTCGGAATGACAACTTCTTGCAGCACAACACAATTAAGGAAGACTTCTTTTCCAATTTGCATGAGTCGTGGTGGAAGCCATATGCACTGCAATGCTACACAGTGAGCAAAGGTGGAAGAGAGTAGAGCTGTGACCTCTGTGCTCATGAGGTTGACCTCCACTAGACTTTTGCAATTTTCACAGGCCCTCGGCCCGATGTTGTGAAAATCGTTCGGCAAGCACAGCTGTTCAATGCCTGCTCCACAGAATGCGCCTTCAGGCAGAGCTCGTGGTCCATTAGTACGATCCATATCAAAGGTGATGGTTGTAAGCGTGAGGCAACTCTCGAAAGCATATTTGCCAAGCTGTGCGCCTGGTGCCAGGACGCTGCTGTCCTTTGTTTCGTGACTGACCCCAACGCTGCCCAGGGAACAGCACTCTGCAAACACCCTCTGGCCGCATTGGACACACCCTGGTGCGGCGACCTCACGCAGCACATAGCACCCCATGAAGGTCCCTTCCGCCAGAGGGCAAGGGGAGTAGGCGAGGCTCAACGTCCGAGCTTTTGAGAAATG
>CAXAMN010022410.1:14727-25148 GCA_963970005.1 Durusdinium trenchii | reverse complement strand
TTCTTCTTCTTCTTCTTCTTCTTCTTCTTCTTCTTCTTCTTCTTCTTCTTATGCTTCTTCTTCTTATGCTTCTTATTCTTCTTCTTATTATTCTGCTTCTTCTCATTATTATTATTCTTATTATTATTCTTATTATTAATACAGTATTGTTCTTCTTCTTAAAGTGCCAAGTGTACGACTGTCCTGTGGCGTTCAAGATGTCAGCATCTTCAAACGAAGTGTGGCAGAACAGACTTTGCGCTCTGATTCAAGTTCAGTTGCTTCTTCAATAATCTCCAGCTGCCATTTCTGTGTTCCATCCTGGCCTTGATTGTTTTGTGTTGCTAGAGAGCCTTTGTGATTGACGAGTCGGACATATTCGGACTGTGGGCATTTCCGACGCCCTTGAATTTTCACCCTAATTTTCTGTAATGAACAACTTGGTGACGCAGGACACCTTTAAGACACCAAGCTTGTAGCTGCTAGCTCTTGGCTGAGTCAGTGCAAAAAGCCACTTCACGACCTTCGAGCCATTTTTTTGCCACAGGTGTTCAATCCAACTTTCCAATTGGTTGGAGCCCGAGAGGAGCAAGCAAGTTTGGATGACACGCTGCACCAAACCACACCAGTGCTCCCATACCCTACCAGATCCATCCATGAGGCCCACATAGGCCGCCATATTTTTTGTCAAACCTCCTCATCTGCTTCGACACAAGCCCATTTCTCTTGGAGGCTGCTTTGGACAAAAGGATTTGATTCACACACACACGTACATACATACTACCCATTGCTGCCGCAGCTACCTGTTGCTACTGGAAAAAGCAAGAATGCATTCTTTGTATTTATATGGTATGTATATATATTGAGAATAAAATACACTTGTGCAGAACTGAATGGGTTTCTGGATGAGGCTGCTGCCATTTGTGCAGAGCTGTTGCGTGTCGGTGCAAAGGCATGCGAGTGGAACTCGAGGTCGAGTGTACTGCGGCCACGGCCTCAGGAAGTGTGGCGATTTGAAGCAAACCTACAGAGTACAGTACATATCATATATATGTCATACATGATATTTGTAGTTGCAATGTGTCGATATGTCATAATGTCTTTCTTACCCAAATAACGTCATGATGTGGTTGTATGAGGGGCACAGGTACATTCAAGGTCAAAGCGTTGGTTTCGTTTGCTTCGGCCCACTACTTGCTTAAGATGTCCCGCAAAACCAAACTGTGGGGCTTCGTTCAATAGGCATGTTGTTAGTATTGTGTCCGACACAGTAGCCTGCTGGCGCTTGCAAAGGTACCAGCAGTACTGCTACACTTCCACACCAATGTAATACATCAATCCATCTGAGCGCAGCCACGAAAACAAACCAGCAATAGCGTTCCCTCTGGTTCTCCTTCAGGAAAATCCTAGGGCAGTAGCTTCAGACAAAGGCGAAACTGACTACTGACCTCAGACCTCTCCATGGTACACCAAGAGAGAAGCCACTAACAATGCAGCTTCACTTCCAGTTCGTGACTACTGTATTGCTGTATTACTGTATACTATAGGCAAACAAAGTAGTTCATTGCACGGTTTCTCGAACGTCACTAAGTTGAACAATTTACCCCAAAAAACAAAAATGTAGAGTCCTCCGGGTAGCTTCAAGCATCACCAGGCATGCTGCTCCAAGAAACAACGCTTCCTCCCTGCCCTTCTGTCATCTGAGCTACAGAGATCTGGAAAGTGTTGCTGGGACCGTTCCGCAAACCGATGTGGAGCTCCTCTCCGACCTGGCATTTTTAGTCTTTATATAGTCCTAACTCATGCAGGAATTCCAGGAAATTCACATCAAAATCATTTTGAAGTTAAGAGTGACCTGCCAAATGACCAACATCTTTCAAAACGTTGGCCAAACGTCCAGCCCAATTGCACCTTCAGGGCAGCAGCTTGCAAGTCTCTGCAGGTTTTGTAGGTCAGAGGCCTCGGAATCGTCGCAACGATGCTCCGTTCGGTATGGTCACGTAGTGATGATCATGCGGGTAGCATGCAGTCACTGAAGTCTGCTAAAGATGAGAGCTTACTCTTGGGGAACTGATCGAGAGGCTTTTTTCATGCCATTTTTCTACGACTGGAAATGATCTAGGCGGCCGAGGCCTTGACTGGTCGCCAGTGAGCACCATGTCGCGCCAAGCAACCGACATGGGCTCATCTGATGGGAAGGCATGACAAACACGGAGCCTCAGGGTTTGGCAAATCCGGTTGCACAAATGACATGCTATGCTTATAGTATAAAGCTGATGTACAGAGTTTACAGAAGCAAAGTGACCAATTGACACGTTGAGACTTCTTGCTGACTTTATGTCAATCCTCATCAAAAAAATATGCGGCCTGGGAGATGCCCTCGATCTAAAATGTACCTGGAGCAGTTGAGATCCATGCACTCAAAGGAATCAACCTCCTTGTCTATTTATTATAGGACCTGGAAAACTACCTTGCCCCAAAACACACATAAGAGCTTCAGCACCAGCTTATGACATGTCTATATGTTTTGAGCAGCGGTGAAGCTTGTCCCACTAGCTGTTCATGCATCCTCAAAAATGTTTGGACGATGTTGTGGACTGCAACACTATAGATTGTGCGATAATGAAAAACAAGAATGTCTAAAGCCTAAACTGCCTTGGACCGCCTTGGAGATCTCACATTACTCGCCACCAAGTGTTCCAGAAAGTCATGGCCTCCTTCTCTTCTTTTGACGCAACTGCCTCAGAGAAGTATCCACGAGAGCCAAAAGAATCCATTGACCTCAAAAGTATTGTTTTTCAAATTTATGGAGTGTGACTACAATTTCAACAAAAACCTCCCACAATGCACATCGACGTCCTCTCAAAGCGCAGCCAGCCAAGCCACCATAAATGCGGTGCTGCGGCCAAACATGTCAGCCTGCTCAAAGCCCCAACAGACTTACACAAATGAGCATCAAGCCTAAGTGGACTTGATCGAGTGCATATTTTGGAACGTGTAGCAACCAGACTGTCGAAGAGCTAAACCCCAGCATGGGTTGAACACTTAAACATTTCTGCGGCCTTACCTTTTTCCCTTAAAGGCTTGGAGAGGCTTGAACCCTGGTCTTTGCCCAGCCTTCGCCTGCGGGAACGTGATCAGCTCCTGCCAAGGGCACCAAGCTGACCAAGGATCAAACGAGTCAAAGAAGTCTTGAGGAGCTCTCATTCATTTCTCCAGCCGATCTTGCTTAAAGTCAGAGAAACATAAGGAGAACGAAGAAAGGACATGTTTTGGAGCGTGTTTACCAAGGCGACGCAAAGCCAAGATGCATGCTTCCAATTGCTAGTAGTGATGAAATCATACGCTTCCTCACGAAAGCTTGGACCGTGCTGTACTCGTGCACCTATTCGCAAAGCCTGGTCTTCACACAAAGCGATCAAATATAGAATCCATCTCTGATGATAGGAACAAGGTGTGTTGAAAAAAGCTCATGCCACTTCGCTCTCTCAGCTCCGGACCACGTAGTTCTCACCTGGTCTGGTCTCCATGGAAACTGCATCCTCGTCAGGGAAGTGACAACCACAGCAGGCTGGCTCTCCTTGCAAGGACCTCAAGCTTGGTTTGCCATACCCGTCCCAGGCTTCAAACGGCTAAAGCAGCTCAAAGTTCGAAGAAGCTTCTGGGTGATGCTTGGCTGTGCAATCCACAGGGAACAGAGATCATCTGCGCACACGGCCAGGATCAGCTGCGCACACAGAATCTGGATCAGCTGCCCACACAGAATCCAGAATATCTGTGCACACAGAGGGATGGTGGGTGGGCTTGAGGTGGGGATGTGTTCTGCGTCCAAACAAACAAGTACTTTATGGGGTGGGGATGTGGGGGTGGGGATGGGGCGGGGATGCATCACAATCATCACCAACGCAACTGGAAACTCTTCGACCGCAGCTGGCCTTTTGCAAGCTGATGTTTTCTTGGGCATCTAGAACACCAAAGCAAGAATCTGCGTGTACAATGGTAACCGATCCAGGAAACAGCGTGTAAAATCGATCTTGATTCCGCATGTACAGAACCCTGGTCCATCCACACGTCCAATTCCTACATAGTTCTTGACCATATCAAAAGAAAGAAGAAATGGTCTGTTAATGTTCCTCACCCGCCTCGGTTTCATTTTCCTCATTTTGTAGCTGGATCGTGTACTTGCCCGGATTCACAGAGATGACCTGGTTCATCCACCCAAAAACCCTTCACCGGTCACCACCTTTGTCACAAAAAGAAATGTACAGAACATCAAGCTAAGCCAAGGACCCTCCCAAATCGCAGCTTCTCAGTCTGATTCCCATCCCAAATCACTGGCCTCGGCAACCCAGGAAACAACTGCTCGGATCCTTGTACTTGCCTTGCAAGACCCTGGTGGCCCCTGCCAGCACCTGTGGCACCCAACTTGAAGTCACTGGTGCCCAAGAAGGTGTCAATAATGGCCACCTGTTGACCAATTGGATAACTCCAAAGAACAAAAAGGATACACTGATGATGTTCAGAGAAGAGGCCATGCTCAAGTGACACATGTTTTAATAGACTAGAGAAAAGCTTGACCAGGTCTTGGACCTGACAGAGACCTACATACCCCTTAATCTCAGAAGGCAAACATGCATCTCGAATCATGGGTGAATGCTCAAGAATACATCTGAACACAATCTTCCAAGATCATTGCTGAGAACCATTGGAGAACTCCTCCAAGCATGTGCTTGCCAATCATCAAGCAGTAAAAAAGAATAGAAAAGCCATGCAGAATCAAGGAAGAAAGCAAGATATTGTAAACCATGATAAACCATTTTGGCAATGGAGACCCCCCTCGCCATCCCCCACACAACCCTGGTCTTGTAAACGCTTTCCTGCCGCAAATGTTGCTTGCGAATGAAGTGTTTGGCATAGTGGTCAGTGGTAGGTTCTCTTCTTGATATATTTAAACTATTTAGAGGTCTGACATCCCATCAAGCGCAAATCATTGTAGATGTATGTTGACCATTTACCACCTTTGTATGTATTTTTAGATCACCTTAAACCTATTCTTCTCTGAAAGACACATGTCCCTACCACCTACCCTCTCCCTCAATCTAGTTTCAAACAAAGATGTCCACACATCTACGTGACGCATATACCGTACCCATCCTTTCGGAAGGTGGGAGCCGAAACCGACAGCAAAGGCGAAAGGCGGCACTGGACGTGAAAACCCAAATAGCATGTATGTGTGTATGTTCGCGGCCTGTGGGGTCTTGGCCGGAATGAAGACGTGTGACTCAAAGGAAACGGCAGTGCTTTCAACATCATGGCCTCGTCGAAGCAATGTCGAGCAATGTCGAAGTAAAAAATGCCTTTGTCTCTTTTCGTTGCCTTCTGGCAGGTCACTTGTCCAAGTCTTCGTCACACCTTCAATAATATTTCACCGTGTAAACTCTCTTGGGAGAGAACGGAATACTACCAGCAATAGCAATGCATCTGTGGGCGGCAACTCTGACCTGGCAAACGAAAGACAAAAGGCATTGTGGCACCCTCAACTGCACAAAAGAAAAAACAACAAACAACATTAGATTCCAGCTGGGCTTCTGGCACTGAAAATGTTCCAGTCGTGGCATTGCCAATTCGGAAGTCTAGCCTGTCGTTGGCCTGCACAAAACTAAAACAAAGAAAGGCACAACAGTGCGCTGCTCTTTGCTGCCAAAGACACACTACATGTCCAGTCACACGTGCCATGCGTAACTTGGCATTAATTAAGCACGTGAGCTTCGCTCAAAGGTGTACACACTGTACATAATACATATCGTATATACCTTGAACCTTTCGCATAAGATTGCTATGCAAACGGTGAATACCAACGCAGCTTTGCAAATGGATACTTGCAATAGGCGCCGATCTAAAGCAAATAAACAAAGGCATTGTCAAACACTTCGTGCACCTGCAGCAGAACCTGAAAATCATGGCATTGTCGGTAGGGAAGAGGCCTTAGCCGTTTGAGCTTGCTCCAATCATCTTATTGTCATTCCTCTCCCATTCTCTACCTCACCCTGCTTGAAAAGCACGAGTATCCAGCTTATCCTTCGTGAGTTTGTCTTCCCCCACAAGGATGTCCTCAGAGTTTCTGAAAACGAAACCTCTCTCTCTGTCTCTGTCTCTGTCTCTGTCTCTGTCTCTGTCTCTGTCTCTTCTCTCTCTCTCTCTCTGCACCGGTTTATTGCATGGGTGCAAAGCAGAAGCTCTTAATGTCTTGGTTCATAAGTACTGTAGACAGGAGTGGAACGCATTGAGAGGAATTGTGAGCCCACGAAAGCTTCAGTCCAAGGTTTTCCTGCCCAGAACGCAGGTCTGCTTGAATTTTAGAATAACACATCCAGTTGCCAAGTAGTTATAGTAGAACTGTGGATTGAAAGTTTTGCATAAGTAACAACTTGCAAAGGAGCGACCACTGCAGCTTCATAGGCGTACGCATTGCACCTGGTTTCTGACAGTCAGCTAGTCAGCTCTGCTAAAACTGCAAAAAAATTGTCAATGTATTGGCAATGCAAAAAATGACAACAGCATCCCTGAAATACTAATCTGTCCGCTGCATCAGAAAGACAGCTAAAGAACTAAACATACAAAAGCAAGGCTAAGCTTAGCTGATGGGGAAGAAAAATGTTGCAAATGGAGACCCCAATTCAGGACAAGCCACACACGGAGCTGATGATCATGTACTCCTCCTCCTCGCCTACAAAAGACCAGCAACTGTCATCAAGGGTCCCTCCGACCAATGCTCGCTCAAATGAGGTGATGCGCCGTGACTCGTGATGCACTGAAACTTTACCTTGGAAAGAATCTGAGCTGTTCACAGTGCTACATTCCTCTGGACCTGGCTGATAGCCCAAACAATCGTTTTTGACTATCCACCATCCATGCGCAAGCACAAACTACATATATAGTTGTTCAAACGGAATATGCCTCTCAAGTCAATGCAAAAACAGTAGCCTCTACCACCCTACCACTTCACTTCAGCAAATGGTTGGATTTTGCACTGCCGTACAAAGTCCTTGTGCAATGCACAAACTGTGATCATATTTGACACCACACCTTGTGCGCCTGCGTTGCTATCAACAGGAACACAAGGCCTCATAGGCACAGTCTATTTCAAAACGCGTGACCATTCAACATCTTTAAGGGACTGGGTGAAGGACAACAATGTCGTGCCATGGCGTCAAGCGAACTTGACTGAACCAAAAAAGCAAACGGTTTGATGTTCCAGCTGAAATTGAACACATTGGAACTTCAGCCCGCCGTGCACTTTCATGAACGCTCTGGGTGAGATGACGTTGAAGAATGTATCACTTAAAAAACAATCCACTTCAATAAATGATCTTGCAAAAAAAACTGCTTGAAAAGTGGTGCGCTGAGAATCATTATACTGCCTCCAGGTGAGTCAGGAGTTGTGCCAATTGTGAGATAAATTGTTTGTTGCACAAATCCTGGCACATAATGTGTCTGCAAAACAGACTGAAACCATTCAAAAAGCACATTGAGATTGGAGTTGTACTGCAAAAATTGGGGGGCGGGGGCGGGGGAGTGTCCCCTTTGGATTTCACAGAGACCGGCTCAACTACCTCAAGAATTTGCCTGGCAGCCACACTTGAGGTTCCTTTGATGTTGCTGGAACACAACCAGAACTTCACACTCAGGAAAGGTGCTTGATTGGTTGTCAAAAAATCACCATTTTTGATGTCACTTTCAGCGTTCCGTTTTGCTGATCGCTTGTTTCGCATTGCATTGTTGCAAGCGCAAACAATCAGGTGGACCTCGCGTGGGCCTTCGTGGTTCCGGTTTTTTTTGCACGGGTCGAGGCGCTATGTGTGCAGAGGATGCACAAGTCATCTTAAGCTAGTAAAGAGAGAGTTACGAACCATGAGGCCAAACACCACCGAACAGGAAACACACAAACAAACAAACAAAAAAACACAAACCCACAAACCAAAACCCCAAAACAAAGGCCAGGTTCGTAACTCGAGTCGGCAATGTCAGCCTGTCGAGAAAGGTGAGACATGGGGCAATGAATTCAGCCTTTGCACTCAGTACGTCACCATCATGTCATTTAGTCATTTTCCCATGAGACGGCAGTACCAGCATAGTTGCAGCAGCCAAAGTTCTTTGAGTCCTTCGTGCGAGGACCTCTGCCGGCAATGGGCCATGCTACAAAGGGGCTACTCTGGTCCAGCACAGTAGTGTGCCGTGTTGCAAGGGCTGGAGTAGCACGAGTGTTTGAGCGGTGTTTGAGCGGCCGCTCATACATAGGCAAAAGAACCACACAAGGCCAACATCATAAGGGTAGTAGAGACAAAATTGTCGGACTGGACATCTAGGCACATGAGGCTCAAGGAACACCACTGTGTCAGCTGACGAGGACAGCGTGAGACAGCGAAGCCAAAACATGCAGTGCAGTGAAGCGTTGTGAGCATGCACGAATCCAAAGGGGGGAGACGACAGTTGTGCTCTTTGAATTTGCGGCGATGACTCCAAAAAAACAGCTTGGCCACGGGAGCCACAGAAAGACAAAATTTCCAAAGAGGTCACAGGGAGCCAGACTGAGAGGTAGACTGACTCGTTGTCAACAAGTTGTCGAGCATCGATCAGCACCTTGCAGGTATGCCGTGAGTGTGCGAGTCTTGGAACATGCAGGCCCCTTACTAGGTGAGACAGGGCGAAACGCCGCCTATCCTATGTCGCATTTGCTATACAGGCCTGTGCACTTTGTACTCATCCAGGACCGCGACTAGGGTGGCAGCCTGGGCGCTGTCTAGCTGATCTGCGCTGCTGTACAGCAGGTCACTTGGCATGTTCATGTTGTTGGCAGGACCGGCACATGGGTGCTAGCCTGGGCTTCTAGCAAAGTTAGTGCAGGTCCTTGCGTAGCTCCTCGTAAAACTCTTCAGCCTCAACCGTCCTAGCACCGCCTTGATTCGGCGGGAGAAGATGAATCCATTTGGGTTTAGCAAGCTGATGGCATTTATCAAACGCGCTATGCTCGGCATATGGTCCTCTCCACGTTGTTCTGGTTTCTGCTTTGTGAAATTTGCTAATTTTTTTTTCCACGAGTGCAGACGCCATGTGGGCGGTGTGCCCAGGTCATCGTAGAAGGATAGGAAACACTGCATATTGAAGGGGAGAAAAGACCAAAACAGAACCAGAAACAGCAAACAAAAACCCAACCAAACCCCAAACACAAACCCAAAACGAAAACACCACACAAACCCCCAGACAATGTAGGCAGTGTTTCCTCTGTACTAAGTGAGACGGGTGAAAATGACAAACTGCAAGTTATCTACGGGCCTGAATTCCCTACGAAAAGCGAGATGTTTCTGAATGCAGGTGATTGCTCTGTTCGGCCAATCAAAGGTGGCCTCGCACCGTTGGCAAGGATGAAGTCATCCAAGCCGTTCATGGGTGGGCACTCGAAACCTTGTGACCTTGTGGCATCAAACGAGGTAACGAGGGCAGAGTCAGCCGTTGGCAGATGACAAATGCCAAAGAGTCATCAGTTGCGAAGCGTGGCAAGCCGTGGAAAATTCCCTCTCCGTGGCACAATCCATCCCTGATTGCACTTACGAAAGACAGAGGCTAATCTCGAGTCTGGCAGTGGAAAGGCATCGCAACGAAAGGGCTGACCTGCTGATTTCCTCCCGCAAGGGAGGCGCAACATCCACCCACTGTCTCCCTCTCGATGGCTTAAGAGGCTGCAGAAGGTGTTCACTCTTCCATAGCACTGCGGTCACTATCCGCCAACATGCATGGCCCATGTGAAACAGGTGAAACAGAGTCCTTGCATGGTACTTATGCCATCTTTGCACAAGATTGGCTGTGGTTTGGCTTCCGCAGACGAGCAACTAAGGTTCTCCCTGGGCGCCATCCAACAACCTCTCTGCTACCTCCCGCCCACCTTGGACAAAGAGCTGAGGCTCCCATTCCGGCAGGCTCACAAAATTGCAGACGATGAGGGCGAGGACGACGACTCAATCCGCTGTTCGGAGCCTGACTTTCGCAAGAGAGAAGTGTGCCTTACGCTAATCCAGACACATAACCTGTGTCAGGAATCATGCGCAGCCACGGCGGCCATCTCATGGCTGGGCAAATGGCAAAGGCATTTTCTTCTGCATATATATTCCCCTCCATTTATGCTGGCCTGGGAGCTTAACAAGCCTACGGAGTGCGGTGCAGTCCAGAAAGGCTCTACTGGCAACGTAGTGCAGTGAGGGCGGTATGGCAGTTCTGGCAGTGCAGCACATGTTCATGCAGGCCGTGCCCCAGGAGGTTCTAACTGATCCAGTTCGAGTTCGAGTTCGAGTTCGGATCGATGTCCATGGCACCAAGGGAGGGAGAACCAGTTCGAGTTCGAGTTCGAGTTCGAGTTCGGATCGATCTCCATGGCACCAAGGGGGGGG
>CAXAMN010022410.1:0-14327 GCA_963970005.1 Durusdinium trenchii | reverse complement strand
GGGGGGGGGAACCAGTTCGAGTTCGAGTTCGAGTTCGGATCGATCTCCATATAGCACCACCATGGGGGAGGAAACCAGTTCGAGTTCGCGTTCGAGTTCCGATCGATCTCCATGGCACCATGGGGGGGAAAACCAGTTCGAGTTCCAGTTCGAGTTCCAGTTCGGATCGGCAATTGACCAGGCACTGGAGGGGGGAGCCAGTTGGATCGACAACCGTGCGTTCGGATCCACGACCATCATGACATGTTGGACAACAGTTTCCAGAAGGAGGGGGGTGAATCAGTTCGAGTTACGAGTTGGGCTTCGGTGTGGGGGTTCAGTGTCACGTCCAATGAACCAAAAAAAATTGCCTGGATCATGCACTGAACTTACAGCGGCGGTACTCTGAAGAAGCATCAGTGTGGGATGCGCTGTCGTACGGCAGCGGTGGATGTCCGGCTACGGGAGGGTTAAAACGATCGACTGAGACAATGGACAGTCAGTTGGAGGTCAACATAGGAGGGCAGCTCCGCGCTTCCGGTCGCAACCCACATATTTTCTCTCGACTTCGACAGTACGTCACCAGTTGCTGCTTGGCCCACTGCACCTGGCGGCCAGAAGCCACAAGGTTTGAAATTCCAGGGGCCGGATTGCAGGTCTATCCGTGCTATGTGACATTGCCCACCCCCCTTCAGGCCAAATTAGGGACACTCGCATGGATTGGTGCACGCTAGTTTATCATGCAGCCACGTGGCCGTAGAGGCTACGTCCATATGGGAGTCCAAAAGAGTATAACAGTATAACTCAAGCGCATGGAAAATTCTGGAAATGTCCAGGGCTTGGAGGCTGTCGTTTAGATTCCCTCGAGGCACCTGGCAGGCAAGGCTGTTTTGGAGCTGCAAACATTGCCACGAGGCTTGCGTATACCTGGGCCGTGTTTGGTCTCCATTTGTCGCCAACTCCAAGAAGCAAAGTCCATCTGTCACTGTCCGCTTGACACGCCGCACATCAATACTTGCGAGCGACCCCCCAAAAAACAGACATCGCGAAAGGTGTTTGAAGCTGCCATGAGCCCCAAGGCACTTGGTGGCGTCGCAACAGTTACGAGTTGATACTTCTCTGTTTTCACTAAACCGCATCAAGACTTAAAAGGATCTGCTTGGTATTGCACCACGCCAGGTTACGTGGGTAGCCTTAGCCCCAGTATTGAAACAAGTTCGGTACCTGGGAGGTAGGGGCCCTCTGTGCTTCAGTCCTTATGTAGGCATTTCCACCGTTCACACTCCACCCTGAAGCCGGTCTCCGGACCGGTTCGTTTCGGTCCGTGCGGCGTCACCACGTCTTTACCCCAACTGTTTCAACCCAAGAAGTAACGCAAAAACTACAGAAAGACAGAAACATAGAATGTCATAAATTGGTCTACGGCAAGAAAAATCTACGCGTACAATCGGTCGAACACACTGCATGCTGCTGGAAGACCTGCCCTTTATCACTGTTCCTCAAGCAAGGGAGTTATGAAGGCAGCATTGCAAACCTCAGGCCTGAGTACCAAGCTTCTGTACTTTCGTTTTGATGCGACCTTCTAGTCATAAGAAAGGCCAGGCCTCAGGCGTGTCTGCACGGCAGTGTGGCGTTGGGAGCGGCTGCGCTAGGCGGGACTGCGCGCGGTCAGGCACGCGCAGAACCAATCCTGCAACACAGAAACACACACCTTTTTCGACACAGTGGCTAACTGCACAGGGCCGGCCACCACAGTAACGCCCGGATTCAGCAGCACTGTTCCCTGCCTTTTCCCCTGCCAAAACGCAAAACTTTGCTAGTCAGGGACACAAAAGTGGCCACCGCTTTCCAAAGCACAGGGCGCGTGAAAAATAACCGTGTCCTGTCAGCTTAGATGCCCGTGTGACTTTGGATACAAATGGCAGGTACCGTCCGCACGCTGTCGTGACACAGCGTGATGTCACACAGTGATGCACAACGAAGGTGCTGGTGTTAACCAAAACCCAGTCCCCCACGGCTAAGGTACCGATTGCAACAGGGTCAGTCTCAGAAGTGGATGACGCAGGCCTGGAGCTGGACGGGATTTCCGCGACAGAACTTGCTGCTGCGCAGCCTGCTCCAACCCTGATGCGCTTGGCCTGCTTCGGGGGTTGTGCTTCTCTTGGAGACACTGTGGCTGACTCACCCGCCTCTGACTCTTGTTTCTTGAAATACGTCCTCAGCGATGCACCGCACAGATGACATTCGCAGAAACACGGTGGTTGCACAAAAAGATTAAATGTTCACATGTGCCTCTAATATATATGTCACACCGGAGCGTCGTCAGTGCATGCTCACACGTCTGGGCTTGGTTGTGGTTTCGAGCAAACGCCAGCAACAAGATGTCTTGGTGCACTGGACTTGCATTGCTCAACACAACCTGCAGGGCATGACACGAAGCGTACCAGCGATGCGACGACGGCTACCCGTTGACGTAGGAGAGTCTTGCGAAGCTGGGTCGGTGATCGTTTTACCCACCATCGCCAGAGTGGTAGTATATAGTGTTCTCAAGAGTACTACTACACGGCTACTACTACTACTACGACGACTACTACTACTAGTAGTACTACGACGACGACGACGACCACGACGACGACGACTGTCTCCGACTACTTCTACGGCGGCGGCGGCGGCGGAGCAGCAGCAGTAGCAGGAGGAGCAGTAGTCATTGGCACTTGTTGTAGCAGTTGTCGTGTTCATGTCCTTTGTCTCTTTTTGCTCCTGTGTCTCTTGCGTTCATCTCTTTCGGCGTTCTCTTTGCTTCATAAGTTGTCCTTCCTCGTCGTATGTTCCCAACTTTGTGTATCTTCACTTGCAAGCTTCCTGTCTTCCCCAATGTTTGGGCTCTAACGTTCGTAGTGATCTTTACTTCTCAAGTGCCTTCCTTGTCGTGCGTCCCTTGTGTTCGTTGGTTTTGTCGTTATGATTGCTTGTCAGCTTCCTTTCTTGCCGTTGGTCCCTGGAGGTAGTTTCTGTTGTAGGTGCCTTCACTTCTGGGGCTACTAACAGGAGAAGGCGTTCTGTTGTAGGTGCCTTCACTTCTGGGGCTACTAACAGGAGAAGGCGTAGTGGTTGTCGTAGTCGCAGTCGTAGTATACTAGAAGAGTATGCCTATCGTCGCCGTCGTTGTTGGTCGCAGTGGTCGTGGTGGTATACTAGTCGGCTTCGCAGGCGGAAGCTGCGTAGTGGTATAAGTCGTCATCGCGGTCTTGGTGGCGCGCTGGTGGTAGCTGTGCTATATAGTCTCCGTCGTGTTGTGCCAGTAGTAGTTATAATGCCAGTGGTCGTGTTCATGTCCTTGCTCTGTGTTCTTTCCCCCATCTGTTGCGCATTATCTTTGCTTGTAAGCTTCTCCTCCTTGGTCGTGCGTTCCATGGTTTCTGGGGTGGTTCTTTTCACTTGCCAGCTTCCTTGTCCGGGTCTTACACTCTTACCAGTAGTATTTGTTTGACTTCTCTTTCTTGTCGCGTGTCCCTTGTATATTGAATTAGTTTCATTGGTCGAACGTGTTGCGTGGGAGCTTCCTTTCTGGTCGCGTTTCCTCTCTGGCAGCTGTCTTCTGGTCGCGTGGCCCTTGCGTTATCTGTTTTTTGCTACACGTCGCTCGTGGGGAGCTCTGGGGTCGGCAGTGTCCGGGGGTGCGCGGGGCGCGCCAGGCTCGCTGCTTGGTCGTGGTGAAATCTGGTAGTACTAGCAGTAGCAGCAGGAAAACAGCCATGATACTATATTAGGAGTACTAGTAGTAGCCGTCGCCGCTGTCGTTTGGCCTCCACCAGAAGTGGGCACCCTGCCCCCCGCACCTGCCAACGATTGGCTATACTGAAGACCTGCTCTGCCGCTTCTGTGTCGATACCTCGCAGTTCTGGATGCTCCGCTGGATTGGTGCCAGGCGCATACCAGCCGCTGCTTTGGTCCTGGCAGGCCTTGTGGTACGTAAAATGGAGCCGGTCGATGACCCACTTGAGGCCTGCTAGCTGAGCCCAATTGGCTCCATTCCTGGTCCGTTTCTGGATCATCCGAACCACGGCACAAGCGTTGTCATAGATGACGAATCGCAACGCCTCAGGAGGCATCACGCGAGAGTCCTTACCACGACACGGTTGATAGTAATTATGCTTGTCTATAGAATGCCACCTGGGCACACGGAACAAAGCGCACAATGCCCAAACGCACAGAAGCACTTCTGTGCAAGACTCTATCGCGTACATGGGAGTGATCGATACAATCCTGCAGGCAGCAGCATGACCATTGAATCATTTTGTTCGCGCACACAGACACACAAATGTGAGCCGCGCACAAGGAACACAGCTTGTGCAGCTATGTGACTGCAGACAGGGAGTTACCGCCACCAAGATCCCAGCAGTACGTCTGCCACAGGAAGGCTCGTCGGTGTCTTTGCGTTCGTCTTTATTGCAGCTGGAGTCCTCGCAAAATGATCTAACACGTGACGCGAGTGCAATCTCTTGGTCCACCCGCGCCTCTGCATCCTGACGGCTCCCCTGGCGACGCAACAACTGGAGCTCGTACTTCCGCACGGCCCCCGTGGCGACTGTAGTCGCTGCATGCCACACGTCGCCGATCTTGTACTGCAGGTGAACCCCTTGTCCATCCGTGACCTGTTGGCCGCACCGCCCCGTGACTATGTTATGAGTGACCACTGAACCCAAAAAAATCACGCCTGCCGGTGGTCGATAATTTCCACTTCCACTGGGCCATTAGGACGAGGTCCGGCTGCGTTGTGATATTCGCAGTACTTAGATCCCCGAAGTGGCCGGCAGCGGCAGCCTTGCAGGTAACCAAGCTGCAAGGCAGGCTCGTACACAGGATTCCCATTACGGGCATTGCAAAGCAACGTCTGCACACACCATTTCCCGTCCACCACGACAGCAGGAACCCGCCGAAACAGGTAACAAGCATGCGCTTGGGCCAGGGTCTGGAATGCTTCACGAACCAGAGGCAAGATGTTGGCAAAGTCGTTTGCAGTATGGTGTGGCCGCAAATACCAAATGACATGCGACACATTCAAGCCTGCTTCAAGGAACATCTGCACAGCGGCCCACACGATCAAGATCACAATTGTTTTCTTGACAAAGTGTTCCCGGCGGCTATGCGCCGTGCCATCCGAAGACCATGGCCACAAGCCCATGTAAACTGCATGGAAGGCTGACAGAGTGACGCCCGCCCGCGCCGCCAAGGCCAGGAGGAAATCCAAGAGCGCAATTTCGAACACGATCTGCGGCGTCCTCAACACCACACACGCATAAGAAATGCATGACCAAACAGGGAAAAGCACATGTGAAGCCAAGGCCCGGGCGCGAAGAACCATCGCAGATTGCCCTGCGGCAAACCCACATAGCGCGGGTTATGGAAGCCCTCCGGAAAACGGCTTTTGGCCGGCACGCTGGACCACTGCCAGCAGCCAGCGTACACAGTCTCGCACTTTTCACAACGGAGGCAAACCACTTGCGCGGGGACCACACCCCGCGCCAGGGTGAAACATGTTGCATGCACCAGCCGCCAGCGAGCCAAGGCTTCGTTGCAACATGATGCCCTGGAACAAGGCACAAATTCAACCCGAAGTCTTGGCAACAAAGGCGCATCTCGAACCGGGTCTAAAACTGCAAAGGCACTCTGCTCGATGCAAATGCACATGGGCGCGTCACGAAGCAGCCTTTGCAACGTGGCCCCTACTTGTTCATGCGCGCACAAATGCGATGGCACGCCAGCCCAGATATCATGGGCACTCGGCCCAAGGCGTCGCTGACGTTGTATCCGAGGCAGAACCACCCCAGCACTGAAGCTGGGTATGGGTGCAAAACAACCTCAACGTCGGCCAGCATCATGCCGCGCACGGTCGCAAGGCAAATTTTCCGGCCAAATGGCTGCAGTGGAGTTCCCATAGGGAGCGTCACCTCGTGCACAACCAGTCCTGCAGTCACAGCACACCTGCAGTCAACATGCACACAAAGTGTCCAAGGAGACGCCGCATGTGAATGAACAAGACTTTTCACAACATCGTTCTTTCACAACCGTGCCACTAATGAGTCTCGCATATTCCGGAAACAGGTGCGCGCAATTCTCGCGCTGACATTGCTTGGGGCAGCATGTGACATAGCACAAGCGGCCCCCCAAGTGCTGTGAGCCAGCACTGAGCAGAACGCCATGCCTAAGACGGTCGATTCAAAAAGCATGTAGACAATCACTCGTATTACAAGTGCATGTTTTCACCCTTTCATGTACAACGCCGCTCCCGCTTGTTTACCAAGGCCCGACCTATGCGCCGAAGCTGGGTTCTGCGAGGCGCTCCTCAGCAGCCGGATGCCCCTCCTCCGCCGCCTCCTCCTCACTAATCAAAACCAATTCTAACACGAGTTTCAAACAAAGAACAGCTCTGGAGCCACGCCCAAATGAAAACCACGCCTCGTCGAAATCCTCTTCGACCGCTGCGGGACGGGCCTCGCAGTCTACAACAACAGTGCCCCCACAAGCATGTGGGCAAAAAGTCTCCACTCGAAACCTCCTCGCCGCGCCCCTCTTCATGTGGAGGCCGCATTCCCAAGAATGCTTGGACGGTGGCCTCCCAAAGTCACATTAACAGCAAAAACAAATGCACCACGATGTGACATGCATGACTCAGCATGACACACCTGCTCCCCCGAAGAAGCGACCGCAGTCAGCCAATCAATGCAAGGTGTCCGCGGGGGGGATGGCTCAGCCAACGATGTCTGCACAGCAGCAGCATACGACGCCAAAGTGGGAGTAGTTTCTGCAGCAACGCCCAATCCTGCAAGGGCCCACTCCATGCTTGCAACCACTGCCCTCTTGCAGAAGAACCAATTCGGGCGACCACCGCCCGCCGTCGGCAATGTGCGGACGACAGTGCCCAGCCCCAAGCCGCACAAGAGCAAGCAAGACATCAAAGCATACATGTTGGCAAAGTCCTCAGACCGTGCAAAATTCTTACGACGTTCAAAACAACACAGCCAATCACTTTATGCAAACAAGTTGCCTTTCCGGCCAGCTTCACCAGGCTTCTCTTCGCAGCTTGGCTGTAGTTGAAGTTAAACCAAGCACCCTCATGTCCCAAAACAATGCTCATGACCTGACGATACGTTGTCACTCCCTGTTCCTGTGGCTGAGAATGGCGCTGTAGCGCCGCAGCCCACTCTGGAATATCGGACAACTTCACCCCCAGCAGAAAATCCAGCTCATCCTTGTTGAGCTCATTCTTGCCCCTATACTTGGCCAGCATCCCTTGGAACTTATGCACACCTGACACTGGAGCTGGAGCTGGCATTGTTCCACCTGCTCGAGGTGGAGCTGACGCCGCTGCTGCCGGAATGGCCTGCGAGCTGTCTGGTGGGTCCTCCGGCAAGACATGCGCCGGCGACGCGAAATCCAGAACAGCCCACCAGCGGTCCATGGATTCTGCCAGCCAATACGCAAATTCCAAGCTAGCATTCGGAACTGTCAAAGGCGGATGGAAATCAGCACCCCAGCGACCTCAAATGGCACACGCAAGAAGTACCACGACACACACTGGACGCAAAGGCTTTGCAGCCCAGACGCCTGCCAGCTCAAAACCCTCATCCTCTTTGCAAGCCAAGAAGAGCTTGCAAACCTCCGTCAGCACATGGACTCCCCAAGCCAAACGGTTGTACTTGGTCCTAAGCTTGCCATGTTTTTTGCTGGTTTCGTGCTCCCCCCTCCGCATATAGGCTTCCTCTTGCAAAGACATATGGCCCTCAGCACGCAAGAGGCTTGCAGAGGCAGAGACACTGTGCAATACAAAAGTATACGAAGCAAAGAAAGTTTATATGAGGTTTGGAACGACTCCTATATACTGGCTCCACACTGAGGACTCTGCATCAAAATTCTGCTGCACTGTCTCCATTGCCCCATCTGTTGGGTCTGGGCGAAATTCTCGGCCTTGCACAACACATCTACTTTCCAGAAAAAACAAGTCAAGACGCAATACCAGCGCCATGCCTTCTGGATGGCGCAAAGCATTGGCCAAGACTGGATACAGTAAACCTGCGAGGAAATCCTCCGGCTTCTTCGAGGGGACACATAGGCTCTGACATGCCGCGATGATGTCACGCAAAGGTTGGAACCTTGGATGCGGAACGCAAACAGTCAGACGCCCACGCAGCCCGAAGGCGTCGCGCTGCGTGGCTTGGAACATTTCAGGGACATGTCCCGCGGCCAAGATGGAATACCACGGGCGTTCGATGGTGAACGCCCGCGTCTTGTCCATCACCGGCCCGTGCCAGGGACTCCCGTCCCACAGCTTGCCGGCTGCCCCTGCGTCCACACAGCTCTCAGCCTCAGTCGCCATTCAGTCTTGGAGAGGTTCAAACCTACGGACACAAAGTTTCCTGAGCAGCACACTGCAAACCAGTGGAACACTTGCTCCACTTCCGGCTCAACGGACACTGCCGCGCCACGATTCTGCTCTTGGCTCATTTGCAGTCCTGCACGCCCACAGCTTATCAGACTGACTGCACAAGTGGTACCTGAGACACATGGAAATGTGTGACGTGCTGCTGACACACTCAGTTCTCTCCTGTGGCAGCCAGGGAGCCGCCTCCCGCCAGGCACTGTCGACGGGGAGGGACGGAGTAGTCTGGGTCCTGCCCTGCCTCTTGCCGGTCCTGGGCTGCCTGCTTGGCAGCGGCGACCTCGACTTGATGCCTCCGGTTCATGATTAAGTTCAGCGCGGTCACCACGGTCAGGATCAGGCCTGATGTGTTGACCGAGCCGGGGTGGAGGAGCACTGCCCAAATGGAATTTGGAATCGCAATGGACGGCGCAATCACAAAGCGATCCTGCCACGCCGCGTCCATGCGCAGCTGAAAAACATCAAAGACAGCCCCGTGCCTACGCAACACGACACCCAACAAATCGCACAGTCCAAAGGTGATAGAGCAGCCACCATGACAATCATTGCCACCACGACAGGCCTCTGCACATATACAAGTGGTCCTTCATGCAATTGCAAAAAGCACCTGTGCTTCTTGCAGCCAAGCAAATCTGAGGCTTCGACGGCCACGACAGAGACAATGATTTAGCCAACGGCACAGCCACGGCCATGATCTCTGGAGCCTTCCGCGTCGCCTCTTCTTCATCCAAAAACTCACAACCACGAAAAGCCTGGAGAATTTCCTCATCGGTTGGCCCCTCTTTCTTCACAGCGCGGGCCATCTCCACAAAAGCACACGCAAGCTCTACACGCGCAGTGGTTGCTGAAAGGCTGCAACCGAACAAAGCACGAAGCTTCCAGGACACAAGCCGACACCACGCACTATAGAAACAAACGAGGCAACTGTCCCCCGACGCCGTCGGCACCAACGCAAATGTTCTCTAGACAGCGCTGCGTACCCCTCATGTGGGCCCACACCGTGGGAGCTTCTGCGTGCTAAAAGGCGGGTGGCTAGTGGGTTGAAAATGTCTGGGGCACTCTTTCACGTGATTGGCTGCTTACCCGTGGCTCGGCGCCACGCACTGTCTCACGAAACACACAGGAGCGTGGCACTCAGCCAGCCTCGCCGCCGCCCTACACCCTGCACAACCCCCTGGCCTGCACCAAGCCAGGGATAGCAAACATCGCTCTCCTCGGACCACCAGCATTATATTTGTATGACTTTTACTTGCATATATACTTATATATATATATACTGTAGAACATGTCTTCTTATCCGTTCCCCGACGACTCGAGGCAGCGAGACCATGGTCTCCGTGGCGACCCAAGACGTACGTAATCGACCGATGGAAAACTATCGGGGAAACCTGGCCCAGCCTCCAAAGACCTGAGTCACGTACACACAGTCCTTCCAGCCCCATGCCACATGGAAGCAGCTGGAAAGATATGGAAATGCCCAAGATGGAACGGATAAATGGAATGAAATGATTATGTATATTGCTTCAAATTTTCTCATTTTCTCACTCATCATTCTCTCTACAAAAAACAAGCATGGCATGATGTTGCGGTCTGCTGCAGGTGCTTCCCCTGCTTTGTGGAGGATCTGTATAATTGTCACCTCTGCTTTCTTGGCATCTACCGTATTCTTTTGGACCCGACCTCTTCCAGTCCCAACTCCACCTCTTCAATCTCCCGACGGCCTGCACCATGCGCATGTCACTGGCCTGCGCGAGCATCTGCAGGAGCATTGAGACATGAACTTGTCGCGCCAAGCCAACGGCTCTCCGGGTTGGTTTCCCAAAGCTGCTGGCACATGGCGTGGATCGCCAAAATCTCGGAACCTGGCGCGATGAACTGAGTGCCAAAGCCAGAAAAGAACATCCAGTGGGCATGTAAGAACAATGGCTAATTACGGTGAGCCGTGGGAATCATCGCGCAAATGAACAAATCTTTCTTGGGACGATTAAGAAAGTGTGCTCTAGGCAACGGTACTGCCTAGAAAGCACTGTCTTGGATATATAGAGTCTATACTTTTGTAGTCGTTGCCGGTGCCGGAGCCGGTGGCCGGAGCCGGTGACCGGTGCCGGTTGACGGTGGCAAGTGCCTGTAGCCGGTGCCCGAGCGGGTGGCCGGTGTCCGTCTGCAGGGGTGCAATTTACAACGGATGTTGCCATCCCAAGTGGACTCACCCTCTTGTAGGCAATGCACGGGTAAATTTTAGAGCAGATCTTGCCATTCCAAGTTGATTCACCCTTTCGTGGGCAATGCAATCCTAAAATTTGACTCACCCTTTTGTGGTCCACCCGAGGGTAAAATGTAGATCAGGGTGTAGCCATTCCAAGTTGACTCACCCTTTTGCGGGCCACCCGAAAGAAGGATGTTGCCATTCCAAGTGGAGTGACCTTGTCAGGCCACCCGAGGGTCAAATTTAGGGAAGGATGTTGCCATCCTTTTGTTGGCAATGCAGAAACCAATTTAAAGAAGGATGTTGGCAGCCTAAGTGAACTCCACCCTTTTGTGGGCAATGCAGGGGCAAAATTTAGACAAGGTAGTGGCTATTCATATTCCACGTTGACGTCACCCTTTTGTCACAATGCAGGAGTAAAACTTCGAGAAAAAGGTTGCCAGTCCAAGTGGACTTGACCCTTTTGTGGGCCACTCGAGGGTAAAATTTGCAGAAAGATTTTGCAATTCCAAGTGGACCCACCCCTGTCTGGCCAATGCAGGGTTAAATTTTAGAGAAGGATGTTGCCAGTCCCAGTGGGCTTTACCCTTTGGTGGGCCACCCGGGTGTAAAAAAAAATGGAGAAGGGTGTAGCCATTCCAACTTGACTCACCTTTTTGTGGCCAATGCAGGGGGACAATTTCGGGAAAGATGCTGCCATTCTAAGTCGACCTCACATTTTTGTGGGCCAATGCAGGGCTAAATTTGAGAGAAGGATGTTGCCATTCGAAGTTGCCTCACCCGTTAATGTAGCCAATGCAGGGGTACACTTTCCAACTTGCCTCACCCTTTTGTCGGCAATGCAGGGGTAAGATTTAGAGAAGGATGTGGCCGTCCCAAGTTGGCCCACCCTTTTGTCGGCAATGCAGGGGGGAAAGTTAGAAGGATGTGGCCATTCCAACTTGGCTCACCCTTTTAGTGGGCAACGCAGGGGTAAAATTTCGAGAAGGATGTTGCCACTCCACGTTGACCTAACCCTTTTGTGGGCAACGCAGGGGTCAAATTTGGGCAAGGACGTTGCTATTCCAAGTTGACGTCACCCGTATGTGGCATGGCAGGTAACGCACCCTTGTGGGCACTGCAGGGGTACAAATTTCAGAAGGATGTTGCCATTCTTTTGTGGGCCACCCGAAGGACAATGATGTTGCCATTCAAAGTTGCCTCACCCCTTTGTGGGCAACGCAGGGGTAAAATTTCCAAAAGGATCTTGCCATTCCAAGTTGACCTAACCTTTTTGTTGGCAATGCAAGAATAGAATTTGGACAATGATGTTGCCAGTTCCAGTTGCCTCACCCTTTTGTGGGCAATGCGGGGGTAAAATTTAGAGAAGGGTGCAGCCATTCCAAGTTGACTCACCCTTGCCAAGTGGAATGACCCTTGCCAGGCCACCCGACGGTTAAATTTAGGGAAGAATGTTGCCACCCTTTTGCTGGCAACGCAGAAACCAATTTGGAGAAGGATGTTGCCAGCCCAAGTGGACTCCACCCTTTTGTTGCCAATGCAGGGGCAAACTTTAGACAAGGCAGTGGCCAGTCCAAGTTGACGTCCTTTTGTCAACGCAAGGATAAATTTTAGAGAAAGATCTCACCCTTTGTGGGCAATGCAGGGGCACAACTTCATGAAGGATGTTGCCATTCTAAGGTGACCTCACATGTATGTAGACCAATGCAGGGCTAAATTTTAGAGAAGGATGTTTCCAAGCCAAGTTGCCCCACCCTTCAATGTAGGCAATGCAGGGGCAAAATTTAGAGCAGGATGTGGCCATCCCCAGTTGGCCCGCCCTTTTGTGGGCACGCAGGAAAAAATTCGACAAGGATGTGGCCATCCCAAGTTGGCCCACCCTTTTGTGGGCAATGCAGGGGGAAAATTAAGAGAAGCAAGTGGCCATTCCAAGTTGAGTCACCCTTTTGTGGCCACTGCAGGGGAAAAAATTTAGAGAAGGATGTGGCCATTGATGGCTCTTCCAATTTGGCTCAACCGTTTGTGGGCAATGCAGGTGCAAAATTTTAAAGGATGTGGCCATTCCACGTTGGTGACCTTTGGTGGGTCAGACCGCTGTTGGCCACTGGGGAAGGCCTTGGTGCAAAGTACACACAGCGGTGGCGTCGCGAATGCAGTACTATCTATCCATTGATCTCTCTCTCTTTTTCGAGCCATCTAACGTAACTGATCTATCTATCTGCCTGCGAGTCTGCCGGCGCCGGTTGCCGGTGTCGGTGCCGGTTACAGGTGGCCGGCGCCGCTGCCGGTGGCGGGCGCCGGTGGCCGGCCGGTTGCCGGTGCCGGTGGCCGGCGCCGGCGGCCAGAACACCAAAAAGAGTACATTATGGGGATATAGGCTACACTTTGGCGATGTGGCCTCCCCCTCCCTCATTTCTTGCCTCAACAAGACTAAGACCATTGTATCAGAACTTGCATCATCTTCCCTCTACCTGGTGCAAAAAGGCCAAGCCACCGCGAATTCATTGAGTCGAGGCCGAAGAGAGCCTCTAGGCTTCGGTGGAGGCCTCGTAAACGGAGCAGATCTGCGATGCAGTGTCCAACGCAGTGTCCTTCGCTGCACCTGCAGGACGAGGCACCCGCGAGGCAGCGCCAAGAGAAACACAGAATAGACGACTTTGTAAAAACACAGTAGGGGTAGGCCGCCCGTAGAGGTAGGTCGCTAGGTAGAAGCCAGGGAGTCGCTAGACGCTACTAGTGTGGATGCAGGATAGGTCACGCTTCTTAGGGCAACTCAACTAATAGCAATGGCCTCCAACCTGATCATAGCATATAATAGCGATGGCCCAACACGACTTCTCTGATGAATTCGTTGAGACTGTGGAGTCTTCATTTCACCTCGTTGCACTCTGCTTGGACTTCCTTCACTGGGAATGAAGAATCAAACTGCTACGGCAAGGCCCAAGAAAGAATGTCCTACTTGTCGCATTTGTCACAAAGCAAAACAAACACGCTGCAGCTACGTGTCTTTCTGTGGCCTCAGGTCTTTTTGCCCTCACTCACGACTGGAACCCACAAGTACCCATTGCAAAAGGCCTTGGGCCTTGAATGCCAATCACCGAACCCTCGTGCAACCAACGTATGAACGGCTTCTTTGAAAGGGGAGACCTTTCTGGTCGAATATGGCATTTCAGGGCTTGTGAAGAAAAGAAGAGTGTTCTTTCAGAGGAGAAGCTTGTAGTATAAGAGAGAAGCGAGTCTCCTGGCCTCACTACTATAAGAGAGCAGCTACCAGGGGCTGCTGACATCGCTACTAGGAGCCTTTTTACCATACTAGCAACACAGAAGATATAGTAGTCACACGGACTTGAGCGTGTCGACGCGAGACTCGTCGTCGCCTGCGCCTCGGTCGAAGGACACCGAGTCCGGTCCAACGGCGAAGCCCGCGAGGCGCAGCTCCAGGTCACCCTGAGGTGAAAAGTAGAAAGTGCGGAAAAAGTGAAAAGTGAAAGAGCAAACGTGTTATTTGTCTTGTGTCTTAGAGCGCATCTTTGAGCTTTTTCTTTAAAAGACTCTTAGCATCTGTTGGGCCGTTTCGTTCTCTGCTTGCATTGAACCTTTCTTCATTCCTGTTTTGTCTTCTTTCATATTCTTGCGTTTCGCGACCTGGAATGGGACGAGCTAGGACGTTCTACAAGGTTGTCACACCCTGACGAGCCTGGG
>CAXAMN010022409.1:0-25190 GCA_963970005.1 Durusdinium trenchii | reverse complement strand
GACGACGAGGCAGAGAAGGCGAGCGAACCAATCTCGGCGGAGGTGGAAAGGAAGAGGGAACTCCAACATGATGTTCCGCAGGCCTTGAGGCCAGAGCAGGAGGTGGAGCCCCACACCCTGCCCTTCCAGAAGAAGCAACGATTGTTCGAGCAGCTGGCAAAGGATCTTGGGGCACCAACCGCTATGCAGGAGGCAGCTGTCCGCAATCGTTTGGAGTCCGCCTACGGGGAGCTCAAGAAGGTGCGAAAAGAGATGAAGAAGGAGGTCAAGGAGAAAGAACGCCAAGCCGCTAGAGGGGGAGCAGCCGCGAGTGGATCCAAGGGAGCGTCTAAAGCTAAGGAAAGCCTGGTGGTGGACTGGTCGGAAAATGAGGCCAAAATGGGATGGAGTGCTCTGTGGTCGGAGATTGAAACACAGGCCCTACTCTGGGAGGCGGAAGACACACAGAGCCCTTGGCTGCAGCAGATCATCGAGAAGGCGGAGTGCCAGGCGGAGGATGAAGTGAAGGCGGTGCTTGAGGCGCAGCTGGTGACGGGCAAACTCCGAGTAGAAGATCAGTGGCGCAACCTCGACGACCAGTGGCGCAAGGCCTACGAGCAGCCCCTCATCAAGGCGGTGAAGGTCTATTTCGACCACGATGCCATCCAAGGAGTCAACAAGGACACGATAGTGGACCCTCGGAAGATCCTTAGCTCCAGATTCGTGCTCACCAACAAGGGCGGCGAGAAGCTGGAGGAGGCGGAGTTAAAGGCGAGATGGATCCTGGGTGGCCACAGGGACGCCGAGGCCGGAAAGTATCCCACATTGGCACCTACGGCCAGCATCCTGGCGCACAACATCCTGAACACCGTGGCCGTGCAGATGGGGTGGGTGGTGCAGTATGAGGACGTGGCGGCAGCCTTTCTTCAGGGGCAACGGTTGCCCGCAAGTCGGGAGGTCTATGTCCGCATGCCCACGGGGTACCCCACAGTGGTCAACGACTTCCTCTTGGAGCAGCTCGGATCGACGAGTCGCACAGATATATTGAGGTTGATGAAGGGTGGTTTTGGTCTATGTGAATCACCTCGGTTATGGTACCTCGAGTATAAGGCCACCTTGAAGGAGATCAACCTCAACGAGCTGAAACTCATCCCGGGCATGTTCGTGGCCTTCCACCCAGATGGACGATTGCGAGCAGTGGTCACCATCCACGTTGACGACACCCGCTATGCTGGAGATGAGACCTCGCAGGAGATCTGGGATGCCTTGCATCAGCGCCTGAAGTTTGGACAACATCGAAAGGCGACTGACGGTTGGCAGAAATTCTGTGGACGATATGAACGGCAAGATCCCACGACCCTCGAGTTCTACTACACCATGGAGGAGTATGTCACGAAGATCCCGGAGATCACGAAGGAGGAGTGGGCAGCTGAGAAGGGGCCGCTAACAGAGAAGGAGCGGCTGAAGATCGGCTCCATTTTGGGCCAAGTCAACTGGGCCGCTCGCCAAGGTCGGTATGACCTGTCCTATGGAGTGTCGCATTGCCAGCAGTTGGCCGGTGCGGGTCTGCGGGAAGCGATGGAGTGGACCGCGAAGCTGGTCAACCGGGCGCGAAAGGAAGTGGAGGTGAAGGTGAGCAAGCTGGACTGCGACCTCAAGGACGTGATCATTGTCTCCGCCAATGATGCTGCTTACGCGGCGCAACCACGAGGTCACTCCCAGGGAGGGGTACTATGCATGATGGCCAACCCGAAGGTATGGAATTTTCCTTGCAATCAGGGTTCCATTAGCATCTGGGGTTCCATCAGATTTCCTTCAAATTATTGCAATCAGCTGTGACAGTGACAATGATGTGAGTTCACTGCCTGCCAGTGTGGGAGTTCACTGCCATAATATATTACCCTGAGATAATGGCAGCGACAACGACAACGATGTGGGAGTTCACTGCGCTGGCTTGCACAGCGGCCATACTGTCTAGAGAGTCTAGAGGCTCAAGCCGGCGTAGGCTTTATGTTGCCCAAAACAATACTTAATACACCCCCGTGCGTCCATGCCAAATGTGCCGTCCACATCACATGTTTGATGTCAATATTTTGTATGTATGCCGTGCGTACAAAATACGTCAATGTGTGTGTCTGTCTATCAGGCTTTTACCTTTAACAAACTGTTTGCGCTTGCTTTCCGGTGTCGGAACCACGGGCCCTAGTTTTTGGCAGGCCTGCTACTACAGCTACCCTTTTTTTGTAACACACGCAATGATTAATGGCCCCCGGACCCTTTTCCTCTATCTTACGCGGAAATGATCTTAAGCACAGACCTGTCGATTTGACCTGTTGTACAAAAAGAGGCCGCTGTTGGTTGGCCATCATGCCATGAAAACGTTTTTGCGCGTTTGTTTTCGCCGTTTATGTCCTTGGTTCCTTCACCAAATCTTCAACATAATGAAACAAACCAGGCTGGCGTCACATGGCATGGCCATTAAACTAGGTAGAAACTCAGCAACTGCACCCAACGCACTCAACGAAGAGGTTTTTGGGCCGCTGGCAGAAGTCGGCAGGGTTCAAGTTTCAAGGTGAACCGGTGCACTAGCTCACATCCTCGATTTCATCGTCACGAGCTGGGGCTTCTTCTTCGCCGCCCTCATTCTCATCATTCCCATCTTCACAGAGGTGCTCGCAACTCACACCAGGCTCTACAGCGGGAATCGCAGGTTCCGCAACCTCTACGATCTCATTTGGATCAGCCGTCGGGTCAGGGAGTTCGGGTGCACTTGATGAACCTGGCACTGGGTGTGTGAGAAATTCAGCTATGACAATGGGACGCGTACATAAAAATAGAAGAATTAACTGTTCACTTTGCCTTGGGAGCCGGTATTGTAGAATGGCAACTCTGCAGCCAGGCTCGCCTGAAGATAATTGCAATGAACATCACATGAACCGTTAACAATAATTGCTGGGGGTCTGGCAACCACTTGCTGAACACGTTCAAGTGAATCGCCGGCGAGCAAATGAGAACGGCCAATTTCCTGCAAACTGAAAACCGTCATATATATTCAACACCGGTTTTCAGAATGTGAGGCCCCCGCCGCGATTTCTTGTGACTTCGCTGCCTCCTTATACTTGCCCCCCACCTCAAAATGTTCAAAGTCGAACATAGGATGGGCAAAGGTTGCACCGGGGCGCAAACAGTAAAGGCTTCAGAACCGTTCACTTTCACTCCATAGATGTTGGTCCGTTTGTAAAAATAGATTTTGCCGACGGTCCTCTCACCTGGCAGCAAAAGGTTGGGGCGTGGTTTCTTCAAACACGTCAAAGGACTGATGTATGAGTTGAAACCTGGGCAGCTGAATTGTCCTTGGATTTTTGTTTGCGTTAAAGCTGTTCTGTCCAAAACTAACACAGACCGCGTTTTACAGGCCTTGGTCAGCAGCAGCGCACCTCTTTTTGCCTTGCGCCTTTGCTTTCCCCTTGGGCTTCGGATCACCCTCTTCCGCCCCACCTTCAGCGCCCAAGACACCTTCCGCCTTTGATTTCGCTTTCGGTTTCGGTTTCGCCCCCCCCCCTTCGCTTTTGCTTTGGCTTTGCTTTTTCCTTTCGGTTTCGCGGCAGCTTTCCCTTTCCCTTTTGGTTTCGCCTTACCCTTTGCTTTCGGTTCTTCCCCGGTTGGCATTTCTTCTGCCTGAGGTGTTTCGTCTGCGGTCTCAGAAACACCCTCCGGAGCAGAAGGGCCAGGCGTTGGCTTGGGTGCTGGCTTGGGCTTGGGGTTCCTCAAAGCTGATGGTCTCTTCATTGGTTGTGGTTCTCGCGGAGCGTCCTTGCGGAGAGCCGAACAAAGGTATATAATGCGTTTGAAAAAACTGGCACATTGATATCAGCGTGACATGGAATGTCACAGATATAGGTGTCGAAAAAGGAACAGACTCGTGAAACTGATTTGGATGGTTACACCCGGTTGTTTTCTCAGCGAAAAGTGGACTTACCGTCCTTCCGTCCCTCCTCAGCCGCTGGTTCCTCATCACTCAACTTGTCCACCGGCGGCAAAAGTCCCATCCTTTGCTACCCTGTATTACCCTACCCTGCTGCAACACAGCTATCTACTAATCGAGCCGTTAACCTAAATAGAACGGTGGGAATAATTACAAGTTCCGTTGCACACTGAGCTGGCGCATTCTGTTGTCAAACAGCAAAAACTTAACTGTGCGTTTTCCAACAATGCCCTCACGCTACGAACTGCCAGCTGGACAAGACAATTGAAACGTTGTCATGCCCACCTGTTGCGCATCTAAACGCAGCGTCGCCAGAAAACAGAACACATTGCGTTCAGTTTCAAAAAAATGTCTTCAAGCGCAGAGCTTAACAACTGCTTTGGAAAGAGAATGCCTATCAATGGCGCCGCTCACAAAAAGCATTCTGCGATGCGAGATCAAGCAGCCTGTCTACATCTTGGGTCACGTTATTTTGACCCACGTTGCTGGAGAAATTCGGAGTTTACATGTCACACAGAACTTGGGCTTGGTGGCAACAATCTTGGCATTTCCCGTTCCGGTTTGCACATCAACCTAAGCTTTGGTGATTGAAACCGTCACAAAAAATACTGCAACCCTGTCCAAAATGGAACAACCAAGAAACTTCCCACACGATCCCACAGACATCACTGCGCGGCAGTTTGTTCATCGCCCCAACAAAGGCAGCCCCAATGCTCGAATGCCTGCCAAATTTCAACTTGAATGGACCCGTGGATCTGAGAACAAAGTCCTATTCCGCAACTCTCCATTCTTCTGAAACTTTTCTTCCGCAACTATTTGGTACTCTTCCGCAACTACTCTTCAGAAACTATTTGGGATCTTCAGGAACTATTTTGCGATCTTCAGAAACTATTTCGCGATCTTCAGAAACTATTCCGCGATCTTCAGAGACTATTTCGCTATCTTCAGGAAAAGCTAACTTTAGAAAGTATTCCTCAGAACTTTTACAATGTCGCAACCAATTTGCATGAAGGAGCACTGGGTGGGTAGGGGGTAGGTGGGTGGGATATTGACGTACCTTGTGACGTCTACGGTATATACACATGCTTGTTTTGCGATCTGCAGAAAGATTTCCGCGCAGGTTTGATGTTGCTCGTCGACTGTTTGTAGTTTCCGAACATTAATTTCTGAAGAACACCGTAGAGCTTCCGAAGATTGGTTTCCGAAGAATAGTTTCCGAAGAAAACCTGAACCTTAAAGTTACCGAAGATTAGTTTCCATTTATCAGTTTCCGAAGAACACCATAAAGTTTCCGAAGAAAACCGCATAGTTTCCGAAGATTAGTTTCCAAAGAAATTGTAAAGTTTCCGATGATTAGTTTCCGAAGAAAACCGTAAAGTTTCCGAAGATCACCTTTTAGTTTCCGAATAAAACTTGGACCGTGGATCTGAATACAAACGTGAAACCTAAGTATCATCAGGGCAGTAAGTCTTAGCAACAAACAATTCATGGCCTCACAGTATCAGAATCTTTGAGCTCTGCTGGGCGAAACGAATTGCACTTGCCGCTCGGCGCTGGTGAAAGTGTGTATCGGTAAGGGACTGGGACAGGATCACCTCCATCCGCGGCCTCTAGGGCTTAAAACAAGGCACGGAACAGCATCAGAGCCACTCATAGCTTTTCGACTTTAGGATTTCCCGACAAGGCACTGGAGGGTGTTGTTTCTGGGTAATGGTGTGGTCCAGCAAATCGAACGCAGCGACTCCGTGCGTGGTGCAAATGAAATGCACAAAGTCAGCTAGGCTCATGAGGTTCTTGTTGTGCATCACAAGCTGCAAGTCTGAACTCAAGCGCCACGGCATCAAGGTCAGCTCTGCGTTTGGGTCGCCTTCCACGAAGGATTTCTTGGCGCGAGCAACCCTTTTGAAACCATGTTTTCACGGTTATAAACCCTTGTATATGTTTGGAAACGCGACATGGGGAGCACTCAAAATTTTGTAAGATTGTCACGGGCCGTTCCGGGCCTGTGATCAGCTTGTCCTCGAAAACACCACGGTTGAAACCAAAGACCTCCCCTTCGACGATGAGTTCCTCTGCAGTTGAATTCCCTAGATATACTTCATGCGACTTCGTGATAAACACTGCAGGCTTGCCCTTCACGCCGTCACAGGAAGCCAGCCTACAGAATGCAAAGCACAAAAATGAAAAGATACACCAAATTAACACCCCACTCAGAAAGAATAAAGATGTATAAAAATGGACCCTAGCGCTGCCCAAGAAACTTGGGAAAGGTGAATGAATCAGCAGGCAAAGCATCCAGCCGCACCTGTCTGCAAATGTCCACCGGCTTTTTCCCCCCTTCGATGGAGAAATCCGGCCGCCCAGCTGCGCGCACCGTGGTAGACGTGGTGCCACCTGCTGCTGAGCCCTCGCCAGCAAAGTTCTGTGGGAAAGTTGCCTGGACTTTCTCCTTCAAAGCGAGCATAGCAGCATGATGCGTGGTCCCTGTGGCAAACTTGTTCAGCAAAGAAGAAGGAAAACCACAACTCTGGCCACTCCACGTCAAAAGGTTCAAAATCGGATCGGGCTTCGCTTCCTGCGGCCTTTGCTTCGGAGGGCTATCAGCCAGCCCATCCCAATGAGAATAGACCATGTTCTCAACATCTGCGACGGTTTCCTTGTGGTCCCTGAGAACCCCGAAGTACACCAATCGAGGCGCCGCTGAAGATTCGTGCAGTACTTTCTGGGTGATAGCACGGCATAGCTCTGCATGCCTTAGAAGAACTAACCAGAAGCAATGCTGCAAACACAGGACATGGTTTCTGGGGTCGGCAAAAGACTTCCCGACTCGATAAAGGTGAGCCACTTGTTCGGAAGCACATCGAACACAAGGACCAGATCCTCCTGGCGGAAATCCATCCCCATGAACATCTCCTTCAACACCTGCTTGAAGGCGGGAACGCCTTTCCTCAGAAGTAACCAACTGGCAGGAAATTGCAACACGCTTCACAAAGACCACATGAGACTAACTACCGACCGGAGGCAAACTTGCTGCGAAATTAAATCTTTGGGCGGTTGAAGAGATTTAACTAGCGACAAAAAACTTTACTCACTGAGCACTCGGCTAAGTCGCTGCTCCACTCGCGCAGCAGCACCCGGGCGATTGTCACTGTCGTACCCGGCCATGTCAGCGATTTTGATGAGGGGAATCGGCCCCAATGTTCCCGATTTGAAGACTTTGCAAGCGGTCCATGGGTTGTCATCTTGATTTGATGCCGTAGTGACAAGCATCGCCGTTTGATAAGCCTTTCTCTTATCGTTGGCCATGCTGGATTGTTTGTCATAGCTGACGGTGATCTGCTGGGTCACGTCCAGGCCCGACTTCATGAAGAAATCCGTCATAGCTCTTGTGTGTTTCACAAGGGCTGCAGGAGTTGTTTGAGCGTGAAGAACTGGAAGGAGGACCAGCCCCATCGACAAGGTTGTCATAGAAACAGATTGGGAAAACACTTCAAGGCACTTGGACATGAACAAGGCATTGCTGGGCCACACGGTTGCGTCGAAGGTCACCAAAGTAAACCTCAATACATGCATGAGGCAGAAGTTGTCCCGGTTCGACAACTCCAGGCAGTTTGATCAAAGAAACAATCAAAGAAACAATTAAAACGCAACAGTGAATGAATGGCTTCCAACAAGGAGCGTCCGACCACCAGAGCGTACAACTGCCCCGCACCGATTGGTAAACCGCGCAAACTCGGCCACACAGTTCGGGAGTGTATCCTCAGACACCTTGAACATTTTGCAATTCGCCTCCAGCCAATCCTTCGTGTACGCCTGCCCTTTCCTGATATGACATGATGTATGCCCAAAACACAAACCAAAACATTGCACATCCGGTCGGCTATCAAACTTTCTATTTATATATATATAAATATAAATATGGCTGGAAATAAATCGCTTCCTGTTTGTATTTCCGGACTCTGCTAGCACAAAGTGAAGTAGATGAGAACTAATTGCACTATGAGCTTCAATTGGCGCTCTTTGAGATAGCGTTGATCTTTAGCTGCCTCGACTGCTTCGACTTCTTTGGTGGGGATCCGCTGCTTAAGAGCATCGATGTCCGTGTTCACTTTCAATGTGATCTGTTCCACAGTCGCATTGTGGAGCTTCTCTGAGAGTTCCTTTTCCTGCTGCTCAAGGTCGTTCTGCACACGCTGGTCAACTGCGGCCACAATAACCCTAGTGAAGGACAAGTCGCTCAGGCTTGGAGGTGGCACAGCTGTGGACAGCATGTTCTCAAGCTCAGGATCTAGGTAACCCGTTCTGAATTGCCCGTAGAGCTTGTCCTCTGCATCCTTGAAGTCAGCCGCCGGCACCTTCCGCTGGAGCTCTTTGACAACAGCCAAGAACCCGCCACATAGAGCATGAATGGCCGAAGCATCACGGAAAGACCATTGTTTACGCATTTGCGGCATCAACTTGTCCCAATCATCTCGCAGCCGGCCAAGGACAAGCTTGACCTTAAACTCCAAAAATATCGGGTCGTCGGGGGTTCCATTCTGGGATCCGAAAAGAACACCAAATTTTACCAAGATCAGAACCTGTAAGATTAAGCAAAGCCAGAATTCCAACGCATCATCAGTGGAATTCGTCAAAGCATCTCGCCAGCTTTCATACGTGCCTGTACCTGAAGACCATCCCTGGTTGAACATGTCTTTCCCAATGACATCGTGCCCCATCCAAGCACGCATCCCGCGAAGTCGCACACTCTCACGCAATTCCGCGAGGAACGACGGAGATACACGGTGCTGCAAATTTGAGACGGCTTTCGCTTCCTTCTCTCCAATCTGGAATGCTCTCTGGATTTTGGTCGCGTCGTCCCAATCCTCAGCAACATGTCCCTACAAAATGAAACCGGGTCTCTCTTCGCTACTGCCCCCAAAATATTGAAAGCGAAAGATCAGTTGAGGCCAAGAACATCAACAAAAGAACAGTTGGGCTACCAAATGTTTTAATAGGTGCCCCGCGACAGTGAAGGAAGCAGCAGCATCACCATGCGCACGGCCAAGGACTTCGAGCTGTCGCAGAAAGTTAAAGCAATTTGGTGCTTTTCTTGTGGAAGTGGAACCCATAGTGATGCCTGCTTTGGGCTGGAAGGGCTTTTGTTAAAACACTTACGTCAAAGGGCCACGCTTGGTGAATCATAATGCTGCGAACACCTTGCCTCGATTGGCCCACACAATGTCCCGCACATTGGCAAAATCTGCAACGGTGCCATGCACCGCTCTGATCGAAGACTGCAGTCAGCCAGGCTTCAAAAAAGGATCACATTGTATAGACTGGTGTAAAATTAACTACCGGCCTTGAAGGCGCCATCCAAATCGTCCAGCGAGATCTCCAACTCCTTGATGCCTGCCAGCCCGATCAAGCAGCAAACGCTGCGTCTCCATCCTTTCACGTATCCAATGCTGAAGGGCGAGATGGCATCAGGACCTAAGCTTTGTCTTTGGCCATGCAAAGTCTGGCAGATTCCAAGCTACACACGCCCCTCGCACCAAAAGCCGCAAGGAGATGGCCTGGGAAACGGAGGTCAAAACACAAACATTAACATTCGACCAAGAATGCTCATGGCATGAAGGAACGTAGTGGGGGGTTGCATGGCGGAAGGGGGCATTTAATTTGAGTCTGCACTTTTTTACGCGACCATCCACCAATTGCCAATGTCACAAAGACCTGTAGTCACAAAAGACTGCTAGGTCACCAAGACTGCTACGTAGACTTTAGAATCAAAACCTGTAGTCGCTGGCTGTCAATTGTAAATGCATGTTTTCTTCCTTGGCAGGCTCAGAGGTTTCTTCTCATCGCCCTGGGCCCCATCACAACGAGCGTGAGCATCTTGATTGGGAACAGCTGCAACCACACCAGACTCACAATTGTTGCCCTTTGTGTCTTCCTTGTGGAGCTTTGGTGTGTTTTCCTTCGCAGCCACATCTCGTGACTCTGTGACCTGTGAGCCCTCCAAAACAGGTGACTCATCTTCTGCTCCACCGCCCAAAATCAGTGTTGAGTCTGAGTCACAATCGGGTGGCAGTTGACTGTCAATTTCCTCTTCCGCCTCAGCCTTCCGCTTGGCCATGATGAGTTACTGTAGAACGGGTCTACAACTGTGGGTTTCAGCGTGAAAAGGGCCCCGATATTGCGCAAAAATTGGCTGCAGAATCAATGATCAGCCCACATCCAAATCCCCAACACCAAACCCTGCCTGGCTCCCAACCCTGACCACTACTGCACGACTGGACTCTGGGCGGCGGGCGTTGGCATGAGGCTGGCACAGAGATAATGGCCTCATGAACGGAAAACACACACACACCATCTTTTGGTTTGGTCGACCGATTGAAGATGGTTGGATAACAAAGATTCCATTGTGCACTTGAGGGTCTGGCGTGAAGATGTAGCACGTCCACCAAAATGATCGGTGTGATGCTCCATGATCCGCTCTCTGTAATTGGCTTAACGGCTTTCAAACTAAAGCCATTTCATTGATAACTATTGAGTGTAGACTAACAACTCAGGACAGAACTGTCTGGGTCCAATGGAGGGAGGTCGGACGCGGGGGCCTCGAGGAAGGCTGAATCTGGCTTCATCATGGCAATCTTCTCAAATCCTGGAATATTGCTGTCGGTCCGGAACCTGAGAAATTCGATTGAAGAATTGAGTTCACTATTTCCAATTTGACACCGTAAAAAAACACAAACCTCAGTGCAACACAAGCACCCCTCCGTGAGGATTAACTGCAATAGCACCTCTCCATCATCCGGTTCCATGTACCCAGGCAAGCCGTAATCTGTCCTGAAAGACAATTGCCAAGCGCGAACAATTTTTGCCCCTGGCTCCAAGCTTGTAGAGTACACCTGTGAACTGCTCGGTGGGAAATGATGATCTATCCACCGGGCAAAACCCAGAAGATCATCCTGGCATCACAGGTAAAATTGCGCCAACTACCACCACAAAATACATCACTGCAGCAATTCAAAGCAATGTGAGGAGCGGCCTTCTTCTGATACCGCTTCATCAGGAACTTGTCTGCGCCTCCTTCTGGCACCACGACATGTCTATACCTCACAGCCAGAAAGTCATTGGTGGTTCAAGTGACGTTAACCCTGACTTGGTCGCGCCAGTCAGTGATCTTCGCCACATACTCTGGAATGGCGGGCGGCCGCTTCAAGGCTTTGGTTGCAGCAGCCGCGCCCCCGGCCGATTTTCTTTTTGCGGGCATTACGAAAGCCTTCCGCTCAGATTTGAACCCCTGATAATCACAACAAAAAGCTAGAGGCGTCTTCACGGCAATCAACGTTGGACATGAAGCTGGCGTTGACTTGAACACCAAAGATTGAGCACACTCATTTTGACGGCAGCCAGACTAGCCTTCAAAAGCTTCCTGTTTAATTGCACACAGTCACACAGAGATTGCGTCTCTACAATCCACCCTGAAAGGATTGTTTGAACTCTAGCGGCTAAACTGCTGACGTTTCCGGCCTGATCAAAATGAGACTCACGGGTCGCAAGAAGCACTTGGGAGAGAGCCTGCGATACTATTGAACAACAAGTCTGCGTCACCGCTCAGACGTGGAATGACATCGGCGAAAGAACCTCCAGATTGCGCTGGATGTGCGCCGGGGCTCAACACATGCTTCATACAAAGAAAACTATATATACACAGAAAATAATATATGGGGAAAATATGTATACTCATCTATTTATGGAAAAAAGAAGGCGGACAGTAGAAGTTTGTGTTTGCCAGGAAACTGCCCATGGGTTCCACCCCATCAGTCAACACGTCAAACTTAGCCGGGGGGATATAGATAGCAGGGCATCCGATGTTCTTGGCTATAGCAGCGGCGGGCATAGGGGCATCAAGCATGCCCATCTCGCTGCAAGGAATGAGGGCGATAAGCTCGTTTTCCACGTACCAAGTCTGGGCACAAAATTCTGCACATCCAATATCAGCGCTCGACATTGCACTCGGGATTTTGTCTGGCCAGACTGCCGTGTTCCGAAAGAGGAACCTAGGCCGCAACGGCAAGTCACGCGGGTTGCGCAATGCAAAGAAAGGGCTTCACCAAAAAAACATCATCAACAAACTTGTTCATTTCCAAAGACCAGAAACACAAGCTTCTCTTTCTCAGACGTTGGTTGACCATCGTAGTTTCTCTTCAGCACTTTACGACCACAAAGAAATGCTATAGGCCCTGCGTAAAGAAGTTGACTCTCCCCAGTCGGAGTCTGAGAAGTCAGCGCTTGCTCACCTGCAAACAGTTGAGAATGATAAATGCACCACGGGCGCGTGGATAATGCGTGCACACAGTATCGGTCGTACGCACGTCGGTATAAATCACGTCACGTCATGTCACGTCATGTATGTATACATGTATATCATATCAATATACGCTTCTTGTTTCGAGCCTGCCAGCATATCATAGTATCGGATCGTCACGGTGTTCTTCTCCCCCAAGTAACCCTTGCGCACAAGCTCCTGGCCCAGTTTCCCAAAAATGAACCCTTCAAACGCACCAAAAAACGGCAACAACCGCCACTGGCCTCAAACGCTGAAGAATCTTCAATGCAAAATCGGTTCGTGTCGTTCTCTTGCGAGCCAGCATTACGCCCTCAGAAAGGAACATCAAGAGAAATTCTGGTTGATCTTTCTGCCAACAGCAAGGACCCATTAAATTTCTCAACCCAGCCTTGCCCTTCAGATGTTTTAGGCATTTGACTGCGACGTTCCGAACGCTTGGAGGAGCGTTTGCTGTCGCGGCCCTTTGGCATGACGGATCAACTCACACACAGGCTGCTAGCCCAAAGCAAAAGCCAAAATGCCTGGGGCCTAGCCAACAACAGGCCAGGAGGACATCAAGCTTTTGAACTGCCACATTCGTCAGCCGACAAAAAAATATATGTTTTGACTGAACCCCATTCAGCCAGAAAGGAGGCAATGGCCCTAAGCTAGGTTGTTTTCAAGAGTCGAGGAGGCCACAATGCATGATGAGACCAAACTCGAAAGCACACTAATTTTCCAACCTCGGAACATGGTATACTATGGTTCATATTTACAGCGCAGCTGCTGACTGGAACTGGACCCGTTCAATCGTTGCTCCAACACTACTTGGCGCAGTGCTTCTGAACGCTCACAAATTCAAACATTTCTTCCACGGGCGGAATCCGACACTTCCCACCTGCAGGACCCGTTCAACACGCCACCAACCAGTGGATCGAGAAACGCAACAATCCGAAACGTGTATCGAGCCTGAACCTACCCCAAAAAAAAACTTGAGATGTTTCCCCAGCGGGAACGTTGACAAAAGCCACTTATTATCAGCCAGACCATTGCCATGTCACCTGCCAACCAATAACCAAAAACAACTTCAGTTAGTATCCCAAAAACGACTCAAACTCCAACACTGTTTTCACCAACCACCAAAATACGATGCTTGGATTAGATCAAAACAAAATCCGACACTTTCGCGAAACAAAAATCCGACACTGTGACCAAACCCGGATCCGACACTTTGCCAAATCCAAATCCGACACTTTGGAGGGCACGCGCCAACCCCCCCCCCAAAGTGTCGGATCCGAGGTCGGATTGGACACTTTGCCGGTGCTTGATTTCAAACCATTGCCGCGTGCCCCAAAACACAGTCAATGAAACCGTGCCAAGGCATGGGGCAAAGTGTCGGATCCGAGGTCGGATCCGACACTTTGAGCTACTTTTCACAAACTTGCAAGAAGTGTCGGATGCCCAGCGCTGACTCCAAAGCCTGTCACGCAAACTACGCTGCCGCTCCCAAATTTCTAGACCGGTCAAACGTTTAGGGTTTAGGGTTACGACGAAAAAGAGGAACCATTCAAGATTGAACGCGTGGCTTGATCATTTAGCAGACCTGGCCTGGTGTACCTGCTGCGCCTGGTGATGGGAGAACCCATGCCCAACCGGGAACGCCAGCCCCCCTGGCCACAAGTATACCAGAATCAATCAAAACACGGAACTTCCATTAGATTGCTGCTTGGGTGAACATCAGCTTGACTAGCTACCTCCCCGTGCGAATAGCGCGCAGCGTTAAAATTGCCTCCATGCATTAATTAAGCGTTGCTGTGCTCAGGCTTGAAATCCGCAGCAAGGCAACCTGCCCAGCCAAAAAAAAACGTGGCTTCATGATTGATATTTAATTGGTGACAAGGGTGCGCAGGTTCTGAAACTCCTTGCAAACTGGAGACAAATAATAAGAGCCTGAACGTGAAACTGACAAAAGGGAGGGGCGTTGTAATGATCTTGTTTCATTGCACGGCGCTCTCAAATGAATGTTTGTCACTCCATGCCAAAGTCATCAACAAATCTAGCAGAGCTGCTTGTTGAGTTCTCTCCAATCTAGGTCGTTTTTTCCAGTGGCTCAAAGCGTGGAATCACACTCGCTGCGTGCGACCTCATCTCCTCCTAGGTCCCCGCTTTGGAAGCGCCTTTGGCTTGGGGGAAGCCTTTGCCAGTGTCCTCGTGGCGATATCCAAGGCTTCACCCCAAGGCACTCCGTGAGCCCATGCTGTTGCAGCTGCTTTCAAAGTGATCGACTCTCTCGCCCTGGCAACGTAGGCTTGGGCGTCCTTGCGGGTGTCCTTTCCACGGGTCAGCCTGAGAGGCCGATCAGAAGTCGCCCAATGAACAATAAACTAAACCCGGGCAAGAAGGTGGCCAGGGCCAGGTCTGCAAAATTGACACTTGGGTTCACTGACTTATGATCGTGGGGCTGCCTGATCCGATGATCCAATGATCCGATGATCCGATGATTCCGATGGTCCAATGATCCGATGATCCGATGGTCCGATGATCCGATGATCCGATGATCTGATGGTCCGTTGATCCGATGATCCGATGGTTCGATGATCCGATGATCCGATGATCCGATGGTCCGATGGTTCGGTGATCCGATGATCCGATGATCCGATGGTCCGATGATCCGATGTGATCCGAAGGTTCGATGATCCGATGATCCGATGGTCCGATGGTTCGATGATCCGATGATCCGATGGTCCGATGGTTCGGTGATCCGATGATCCGATGATCCGATGGTCCGATGATCCGATGATCCGATGATCCGATGGTCCGATGATCCGATGATCCGATGGTCCGATGGTCCGATGGTTCGGTGATCCGATGATTCCGATGGTCCGATGATCCGATGGTCCGATGGTCCGATGATCCGATGGTCCGATGGTCCGATGGTTCGGTGATCCGATGATCCGATGGTCCGATAACAATCCGATAAGCCAAACCTGGTTGACGCTACAAAAAAACGAAAAGTTATTGCAAAAACAAAGCCTGGCAGCTTCAACTTGTTGGGGACAGGTTCAAATGAGCATGGCAGCAACGGCGAAGATTCAATTGCATGCCCCCGCAGGACTGAGCACCTCACATGGTCCAGTGGTTAACAATTGAGCTCAGTCCTGCTTGGAAAACATCCATCAAACATCTATTCCTCAAGTCACATCGTATTACGAATTGACTTTAGCGTGGAACCTTGATAAGCTTCTTGCGAGGCTCTACAAACACTTGCGCGTGCTCACATATGTTCCAATTGTTTCTTCTTTCAAGGACCCCGACTTCTTTTCAAACTTGGAAGTAAGGGGAACAAAGTCAAGAGACCGCAAAATATAAGGTTCCGTGAGGTCACCGTTTTTAAAAATAGAATGGCTTTGGGTCCGCGCGCGCGCGCGCGCGCCTCCGACGGCCGTTTTTAGAGCCCAAAAAGGCGCGCGCGCGCGCGGACCCAAGATCTTAATAGCGCAAAACAGTGTGACAGTCTCTCGGCCTCTTCTGGAGTTGTGGAAAAAAGAGGAAAAATCAAAAGGACTTCCCCTTCCCCTCGCTGACGGGCCCAGGGTCCACTAAGCCGCGAGTTTATTCACAAGGTCAAGCCACGCGGAAACATCAAGGAGCGGCTGCAAGACAAGCTGATCCAGCACCCAAGATTTCAAATGCTCCGCTGCTCTGTAAAGCTTGTACTGCTCCAAGGAAGGGATGAACTTGAGAATGTGATCCTTGTAGTCCGCTGGGATGGGATTGCGAGGCGCAATGGCATTTGGCAAACCCAGAGGCACCCTCACTTGCGCAACAGCCCGAGGCAAATGGACATGACAAGTCTCCCACTTTGGGGACGCCATATATTGCTTTGTCTGCACAATCACATCACCAGGCTGAGGCTGCAAGCTCCAGAACTCATCTTGTGGGCTGAAATCGGATCCTCGATTGAGAGAGCAGGGGCGGTTGCATTTTGTTGAAGCACTTTGTCCGAAATCTGGGCGGCCCCAACCCATGAATCTTGGTTAATAAGCTGGCAGCTTCGCGCGTTGAGAATTGAAATTTATTTGACTTTCCTTGGCAACGGGGGCCGCGATGCAACACACCGGTGTTCATCTAGACCCCTCACCAGGGGTTCAGATGAACACCGATTTCGGGATCTCTTGCATCACGGCACGTTCTCTGGCCGGCCAAGCAACGACAAAATGTGACGTGTGCGATTATCTCGAAACCAAGCAGCCCAAAGACTCGCGGCGGTCGAACTGGAAAACGTGTGGGGCACCTGGCCCTGCAATGCCACTCAGAGCGACCGGCACTGCTTCGCTAAGAAAGCCCTTCCTGCAGAGTGTCCGGCCCGAAAACAGGCCCAAACGAAAAGCAAACAAAGAAAACGAACTACAATGCGCAACAAATAAACAAATTGCAGCACTTCCATCCAAAACTCCAATCACGCGATTGGTCCATCAGGACAACATGTCGACCCGGTTCGTAAGGTCGTTCCAAGCTAGTCTCCATCCACGTCCGGATGTGGGCCGCAAAGTCATCCGGCGTGACAGCGTGTTTGGCCTTCCGAACTAAATACCTGCATAAAACTCCGAAGATTTGGTCCAAATCCTCATGGCTGTGCCCGGTGCGCAGGCACCGGAGAGCACAATTGGCGATGACTCCTTGCGCTTGGCAAAAAGTTGATTTTCACATACAATCCACCGCAACACAAACAAAACAAGCAAAATAGAACGCGGTGAAACTTTACGCAATCAATACAAGAGCACGGTTGCTGACCATTGAGCTCATCCACTTCAACAACGTGTTATTCTTCATTTCACGTGTGGTGTTGTCGGCTTGTACCGACAAAGAAATTCCTGAAATATCACCGACTTCTCGTTGCGCCAGAGTTAAAGCGTGCGAAATCAGTTCCGTCATCGTGGATGAATTTTTGGGGAAATTGTGCTTCGAGACCCCGAACAGAAGAAACCTCCCGTGGACCAGGATGGCCGTGATGTGGGCCCTCGGTCGGATCAAAGACGCCAACTCTTTCGATTGGTAGACCATGCCCCTGGGGTAGCAAAATTTTGCTTGATCACAGCTGTCAATCATCATCACCACGAGGGAGGTCCTTAAACGCGCCGATGATCTGAGGGTCCAGTATTCGACCCGATCCATATATTGGCTCTGCAAATGCTTGGAGTACAACTCGCGTTGCTTGGTACGCGCACGAGCGTGCCCGCTCATCTCTTGTATCCACATCTTGTGTTTGAGGCATATAGCGCAAACCGCGTGTGATGAAGCTGCTCTAAACTTTAAGTGTGTGAACTCCGATTTCCACGTCCTCCAAAAGCTGCTGAAGCTTACTGGAGGGAGATCTGGTTCGGCTGCTTTCATCAGCTCATAATAATCCATCATAGTGCCAGGTGGCAGAAATCGCTCTTCAAATTGGGAACGATCCGTGTTCACCTGGACTGATTTGTTCTTCAATCTCTGATGCTGTTTTCTGCCTTCCTTCTTGGAAGGAAGCTCTGTAGCTGGATTGGCTGCATTCAATGCGTCAACGTACGGATCTGCAACCACCTGAACATCTATCACCTTCATGTCCACGTCCACAATGTTGTCACGGACATCTGGAAGGGTCTCTGCCTGCCCATGGTAAACACTTTCCAAGAATGATACAATTCTTCCTCGAGCACAATCGCCATGGCGATCTTGCACGGGCTGACCCTTCTTCAAGTAACGTAGATCTACTGGTGGTACAATGCTACCATTTTCTGCAGCAGCTCGCAACTTGTCAAATCGAGCGTTCCCTGCCGTTGGGATTGAACCAGCCACTCAACAGGCCTACTAGTTGACACGAAAATGTATGGCTTGCAGAATCATTTTCAACTGCCACATCACCCCACGCATGGATTTCGTTTAGACCAACCCTGTCAAGACCCCCTCCCATTGGAAAACCAATTGCTCCGGCGCACCTACTCCGTGTAGTCGCTTCCAGGAGCGCAGGCAGACTTGAGTGCCCAGAATGATCCAGCTAGCGCATTCATCTCCTGCTCGTCCCAGCAATGTCTGGCGGATCCGGTCAAATACCTTGCAAAGCGATTGTTTCGTGGGGTGCTAAACACCGATTTCCAAGTCTCTTGTCGAAATCTATCGTGGGATTTCAGAGGGCGCCCTAAAGCAAATGCTCTCAAGGTTGGGGCTTGGTTTCCCCCAAAAAGTGCTTCTCCCAACAAAATCCTGAAGTTGTCGAACCCAAGGTACAGCCTGATCTTGGTCTAGCTTGTGCAAAGCCAGCCAGTCCCGCTTGAACTCAACTAAAGTTTCAAACTTCGCCGGTTCGCTAAATTTTTGCATGCAGTTGTGCCTGCATGACACGCATCGCTTCCCTAACAGCACTTTGAGCTGTGACTCCATGGTTTCCCGGGGAGGAGGGCCGTCAGTCTGCCGCTTTCGCTTCTTGCGCCACAAAGAAGGCAGCAGTTGGGCATCTTGGCCCTCACTTGGACATTCCTCGTCACTCAAGTCGATGACAGGCGGGATTGGCATCAAGAACAAGCAATGGAATTCATTCCAACACGTACATCCATTGCTGGAGCAATGAATCTGGCGGCACAGCAAATCTACAAAGATTGAAGAGAAATATTGAACAAAAGAAGAACAAGAAGGTAAGATTACCAGGTAAGATCACGTTCCAACTTTTCAATATAGTCCATAAACATGAACTATTGTTTGTTTGACAGCTTGAACCCAATAAGAACAATGGCTGCGCTCTGCAAGCTCAACAGAACCACAACTTCTTCCGACTCACTCTCACTCTCCCTCTCTCTCTCTCTGTGTCTGTCTCTCGTTCATATAAGGTGACTTTGCGAACTTACTTCTCTCCTCTTTGAAATTTCACGCATAAAAAGCTTGCTCGACGCTCGATCTGCGGAAGCCCCCGTTTCATGAAAAAATCGGATTGAATCACGCCTCCTCCAGAATTCAAAATCCGCCCACATCGCAAGCTCGGAACGCCGCTGTCCTGGTGTAGTTTTGCCCGGGGTTTGGTAGGCATAGTGGGAGCAAAACCTTACAAAGTTAGTTTCAAGACTTGTTGGGCGTAGAACGAATTGGGTAAAACTGAAGGTTGGCCGTCGATGAAGAAAGCCTGGCGCTCCTCGCAAAGCAGCAAGCAACGCCACTCATACTTCGACAACTTCGACGCCGTAGGCCTCAGCCCAGGGTTAACCCGGCGCTTTATATATATATATAGATGTTTTTTAATTTACTTGGGCACACATCGTTGAACGAAACCAGAAACCTGACTATATCATCTCTGAACCGGCTTAGTCGACCACGCGCTGTCTTGATTTAAAAGAAATCAACTTGGCGCCCCGGCCCCCCCAAAATCTGTTGGAGGAGAAGGCTGAGTGGTGTGGAACTGGATAACAACGTCTACCCTCAAGCCAGCACGCACAACAACGCTTTGCCCCGGCCACAGTTTCTTCCCAAGGATAGAGACTTCGACGTCACATTGATGACGGCTGTAAGCTTGAACAGCATTGTGAAGCTCTACAAGTGTCTCCATGGTCACAGTAAATGGGACCCTCGCAGCTGCAAAGTCGAAGTTCACACTTAATTCAGGCCCGCTGTGACGCCTAAAGACACTTTTGGTGACCACCATTATTGGGCAAGTAGGTAGTTCTGGCCTGCCATCCACCAAAAGATACACCTCTCCACCAGCACGCTGGTCAGAGGAAGGCTGGGGAGACACGAAATGTATGTCGGTCAACTGGCTTTCTGACAGAAGCCATGGTGACAGAACCAGACGGGTTCTGCGGACAACTTCCTCAAGCTTTGAGATGTCCTCCAACTCAACATTGAGAAGTGCTCGGCCACGACTGAACTCATCTATGTAGAAGACCATGGTTGCAGGAACGTCTCCAGTCTCCCAAAACCCTACCCCCAAACACTCGACAAACTCATTGAATGACTCAAATCTGGTCGCCGTCGTTTGTGTAGCGTTGGGGTGCCACGGAGAGGCGTCGGCAGCAAAACTCATGTTGTTCACCACTTCGTTAACGAGCGACATGGTCAAACAAAGGAAAACCGGGCCCTAAACGAAGTAGTAAAAAATTATCTGAACTTGGTCACTGAAGTCAAACAGGCTTCTTTTGCTGCTGTAGACACTAGCCTTTTTTTTCGAATATATAGTCCAAACCAAAACAGCTCCAGCGGTTCTTGATCCACGTTCGCCGCCAATGGTGGAAACTACAACGCGGTGGCAAAAAAGGCCGTGACCCCTCAGCAACCATTTTTGACAGCCTCGGATCTCTAACACGAAGGGCGATCCCTGGTAGTACTGTCAAAGGGGGGTCACTCCGAATTTAGCAACCAGTTGAACCAATGAACTTTTGTCAAGTTGACAACCTTGGAAGAACAATACTCCTCTTGGAAGTACGTCAATCATCGAATCAAAAGGTTACTATAGGTTATGGTTGCTTGAACTGACCAAAGCAATCCTGAATTAGGAGCCACTCAGTGTTATCACACTGACTCCAAAAGCATCCACACATGATGTGGGCAGACAACACAGGCTTTGAGCAAAAACAGGAAATGGAACACCTTCGCAATAGGAGCAACAAACAAACGTTCCAAATCAAATTATATATGGTCATGGTGCTCAAGCAGCCTCCATCATTCTGACCAACTCGGACAGAGCACGCGCGCCCATTGCGGGGACGACGCAATTGCCCAAGGTGTGAAGCCGTTTCTTGTCCATGTCTGTTTGCTCCATTGACAGCCATGAACTGAAGTTCACCTTGTTTTGGTGGTTCCACCCGGCCTGCGGCAAGTCCAGGGACATCTTGACATTGTCAGAGAAGACCTCCTGCCGGCGGACATCAACCAACACTGACAAGGTACTCTAATGTTTGCACAACACTAAGCTGAAGCTACACCACCTTGTTGCTGACAACCAGACAACACAGTTCCTTGACCCCTTTGCGCATCGCCAGCAGGAAGACGCGGCATCTTCCGGCCTAGCAAACCAAGACATAAATACATATAGCAATGTTTTGCACACGTCCTTTGAATATCATCACGGTCCAGAAATCAACGACCAAGGCCAAGGCTTGGAAGCCACAGTTGCTCAGACTGAGGGTCACCCAGTACACCTGCATCTCTCGTTTGCGAAGTTCCTGCAGGGTGCTAGAACGCTGTCGAAATAGAAACTGACAAACTTCACAGAAGCCTGAAAATATGAATCCAATTCAGTGATTTTGGCATGTGAGAGCCTTTCAGGTCCTGTCAGATTGAAAACCACACACGTCAAAACCATGGCCTGCACAATGAAGTGCATCAAGCGTCGACAGTTCTCCTCTGTGCTCAACAGGGCTGAGACGTTCTCCAGGAGCATCAAACGCCTGCTGCAGCAATCAACAATCAAAATTACAAACTGGTCTGAAAGGCTGCGACCCTTTAGGCATGGAGTCGAAGATCCTGAAGAGCTCCGCAACGAGGAACGAGCGTGGATCGTGGAGGCCCTGTTGATGGCCCGCCACCGACACGCCCTGAGGAAGCAACGGGTGAAAGTTACACAAACACGGCGCGATCACCGCTGAGAAGGAGGCTTGGCAAGGGAAGCCTCCAAGGAGAGCAGCAGCCCCCAGGGCTGCCTGAGAAGTTGGCTTGTAGTCACGCACGTCTTCCAAAATCTCACATCTTGGGAGGCTCCCTTCGGCTTGTCTCGCTTTGAGAACGGCCCTGCAAAACTCGTTGCGCTCGACCTGAAGAAAAAGACCCGCGTTCAAGCCCACTGAATTTAAAGGTGACCTGTGACCCCGGCCATCTCCACCGTCCTAAACGCCCTGCAACAGAAATCAATTGCTGATTGAAGTCGATTGAATCCGTTCAAGCTTGATCATGAATCCTCGAGTGACCAACCCAATGAGAAGAATCGTGGAATGAATAGCATCACTGAAAAAGAAAACAAATGTTGATTTCCTTCTTCTCAGCGGCTCACAGCCACACGCTTTGGTTGGCGCTGGTCGGTGTCTATCCCGAAAGTGTCAGGTGTCATAGCTTTTTTCCCTCGAACCTCATGGCCGGGATCCGAAGAATCTACCTCTAGATTATATCTATTTTTCACCTGTGAATCTCCGAACATCGAAATATACTACATATATATATATATATGTAACAAAATTTATATATATATATATAGATAGATCAATATATGTTTACGGTTTAGGGTATGTATATATGTCTATATTCTTCAAAACAAATAGAGACACACAACGCACAATAAATGATTGGAATAAAGCTCGGACTGTTGGGTCTGAGGCAAAGTCTGTCGGCTGGCTTTCAGCTGTTGACACCGGGAAATCACACTCCGAGCACTCCTCCCACCGAGATTGTTTCCAAACCCACCTCGATCCACAGAAAACATTATTGCAGTCGCAGTAGAAAACTATCGCTCTTCCTTGCGCAGATTGAAATGTCTATTTGTTATGTGAAAACAGCATCCACGGCCAAGCTACAGCGAGTCTTTCCAGCGGCACCACAAAACGGTACCACGCAAGACCCTCAGTGAGGTTCACGTCCAATGTGGATCTTGACCATCTCAATCTACTGCTAAGTTTTCATTTTACACGACATTGTTTGGAGACCGCTCACAACAATATATTCACAAACACAGCGCGGATGGAACCAAGCGGCTTGACTTGGTTTACGCCGACGGTCCGCACCGTAACCACGTCAGAGACAGACGACATGGCATGCGCCCTTTGGTTTTCAACCCTCTTAGCTCACTTACTGTCGTAAGCCTGGTTCGAATGGCTTCGGCTTTTTAAGAAGTTAAAAGCTTCAAGCCCCAAACTTGTGACTGCCACTGCATGACTTGAAATCAACAAGCCATCACCACGCCTCCGCATCCCCAATTCCAAGCCCCCAATCCCGGTGAAGCAGGAAATAGCCGGCAACGGGTCCTGCAGAACGCTGTTCTCAGTCCATGACTTAGATATAGCGGCTTTGCTCCTTGCCCTCGGGAAACATCTCCAAAAGGGTCTCTTTTTTGACCGTGTTCGGAAATGGCTCGGTCCACCCAAGTGGAAAACCTGCCAAGTGGAGTGATTTGGTGAGTGGCGCTACTCCAGTTGACAATTTTGCAAACAGCTCATCCATTGCAATTCACACTGCTTACAGCAAAGGCCTGACATCCACTCAGCAGTTGGTACCGATAAATACTTCCCAACAGGCTCACCCCTTTGCCGCTTCAAAGCAACATAGTCTTGGCTAAAAGCAATCTGGTTGGCAAGATCCTGGGCCGGACAGACTTGAGCATGTTGGAAACTGATTTCAAAACAATTGCAAAGCTAGCCTACTCAGCTCTGAGCAGAAATACCACGGGCCGAAACAGCAGTGCGTGTCACAGTCGTGGAAGCTGAAAAGCACCCTCAGCTTAAAAGGGATTGAACTGAAGGGGCCAAACTCCTCTGCTCAGTACAAGACGTATTGTGCTGTAGCGACGGAATATCTTGCTGCCGGTCCAGATCTACGTAGCAGGTGAAACACGCCATCTAACTGCTTTAAGAAACAACACTTCTGGCCTCTGCTCCGTTGGCCTTAGTTCCTGGCTTCTGTCTGCTGACCTGACTGACGGTCAGCCCAACCAAGTTTTGCTAAAAGAATTCAGAACCGGGGTCAGCGCGCACTTCAACTTCAAGTTCTCAGTTTTCGGAAGTCGGATGTTGCACCCGTGCACGAACTTCCCAGCGATCAAACCATGCCGAGGCAACTGGCGCAATGTTTTTTAACTCACTTCTGAAAAATGTATTCCGATGGCAAACCAAAAATGGAACCGAGCACCTTCCCAGTAGCTTTGTACACGCTCTTGGCCATCCATCGGCACGTCGCGGGTGGAGCTGTTGGCTTCAGCTTCTGGATGGTCGGCTTGATCTTGAACACCTTCTTGGCCTGCCATATTGACTGATTGATGGTCTACTGAGTTTGCTCACTCAGAGGCCCAGACTAAAAGCATTGCGTGGCATGTGCCCGCCTTCGGCGCCAATTTCTGGCGTTTGTTCTTAGCGTCCTGACCCACTGTCATGGCCTCGCCAAAACACTCAAAGACCAAACAATGCCAAACAACATTAATCAAACGCATGGGATTTGGTTTGACAATCCTGCCAAAAAAAAGTCTCTGATTAAAACTTGCGCGGCGATCACACGACTTACAAGCATTTTGAAGCCTTCGCGTCAATGGCGACTGCAGGTCCCACGTCTTCTTCCTCGTCAGACCTCAAAACATAGTTTTTATGATCTTGGTCTTGGTTAGAAACGCTGTCAATCACTTGGCGCCAGACAGCTGGGTCAAAGCCGGCAATGGCATGAAATCCGAGCGGCGCCGCTGGCGCCGGGCCCCAAAAAATGGCACTGCGCAAAATAACACACACCAATCTCAGCATGTCCCCCCCAACCATAGCGATCGCCTCCAACCTAATAGCGATGGCCTCCAACTTACTAAGTAGCGATGGCCTCCAACCTACTAGCGATGGCCTCCACCCCATCACAAAAAACACCAATCAATGCTTCTGCGAAAAGCATGCCCCAAAAGAAACGACGATAAACAACGCCAAAAAAGTACCGCCAAGCCACACATCGTGTGGCTGCGCCCCTTTCAGAGTTCCAAACTTAAGCTTAGACCCAAAGCTGGTTCAAGTTTCATGGTCACATGCCATTGCAATTCCAAAGATAATATTGATAGTGGCAGTGAACTCCCACATCATTGTCACTGTCACAGCTGATTGCAATTCCAAGGAAATCTAATGGAACCCCAGATGTCCATGGAACCCTGATTGCAAGGAAAATTCCATAGGTCCTGGAGGGCATGGCGCCCGTGGCAGTGCTGGAGGCACAGAGCATGAAGAT
>CAXAMN010022408.1:0-25191 GCA_963970005.1 Durusdinium trenchii | reverse complement strand
GACGACGAGGCAGAGAAGGCGAGCGAACCAATCTCGGCGGAGGTGGAAAGGAAGAGGGAACTCCAACATGATGTTCCGCAGGCCTTGAGGCCAGAGCAGGAGGTGGAGTCCCACACCCTGCCCTTCCAGAAGAAGCAACGATTGTTCGAGCAGCTGGCAAAGGATCTTGGGGCACCAACCGCTATGCAGGAGGCAGCTGTCCGCAATCGTTTGGAGTCCGCCTACGGGGAGCTCAAGAAGGTGCGAAAAGAGATGAAGAAGGAGGTCAAGGAGAAAGAACGCCAAGCCGCTAGAGGGGGAGCAGCCGCGAGTGGATCCAAGGGAGCGTCTAAAGCTAAGGAAAGCCTGGTGGTGGACTGGTCGGAAAATGAGGCCAAAATGGGATGGAGTGCTCTGTGGTCGGAGATTGAAACACAGGCCCTACTCTGGGAGGCGGAAGACACACAGAGCCCTTGGCTGCAGCAGATCATCGAGAAGGCGGAGTGCCAGGCGGAGGATGAAGTGAAGGCGGTGCTTGAGGCGCAGCTGGTGACGGGCAAACTCCGAGTAGAAGATCAGTGGCGCAACCTCGACGACCAGTGGCGCAAGGCCTACGAGCAGCCCCTCATCAAGGCGGTGAAGGTCTATTTCGACCACGATGCCATCCAAGGAGTCAACAAGGACACGATAGTGGACCCTCGGAAGATCCTTAGCTCCAGATTCGTGCTCACCAACAAGGGCGGCGAGAAGCTGGAGGAGGCGGAGTTAAAGGCGAGATGGATCCTGGGTGGCCACAGGGACGCCGAGGCCGGAAAGTATCCCACATTGGCACCTACGGCCAGCATCCTGGCGCACAACATCCTGAACACCGTGGCCGTGCAGATGGGGTGGGTGGTGCAGTATGAGGACGTGGCGGCAGCCTTTCTTCAGGGGCAACGGTTGCCCGCAAGTCGGGAGGTCTATGTCCGCATGCCCACGGGGTACCCCACAGTGGTCAACGACTTCCTCTTGGAGCAGCTCGGATCGACGAGTCGCACAGATATATTGAGGTTGATGAAGGGTGGTTTTGGTCTATGTGAATCACCTCGGTTATGGTACCTCGAGTATAAGGCCACCTTGAAGGAGATCAACCTCAACGAGCTGAAACTCATCCCGGGCATGTTCGTGGCCTTCCACCCAGATGGACGATTGCGAGCAGTGGTCACCATCCACGTTGACGACACCCGCTATGCTGGAGATGAGACCTCGCAGGAGATCTGGGATGCCTTGCATCAGCGCCTGAAGTTTGGACAACATCGAAAGGCGACTGACGGTTGGCAGAAATTCTGTGGACGATATGAACGGCAAGATCCCACGACCCTCGAGTTCTACTACACCATGGAGGAGTATGTCACGAAGATCCCGGAGATCACGAAGGAGGAGTGGGCAGCTGAGAAGGGGCCGCTAACAGAGAAGGAGCGGCTGAAGATCGGCTCCATTTTGGGCCAAGTCAACTGGGCCGCTCGCCAAGGTCGGTATGACCTGTCCTATGGAGTGTCGCATTGCCAGCAGTTGGCCGGTGCGGGTCTGCGGGAAGCGATGGAGTGGACCGCGAAGCTGGTCAACCGGGCGCGAAAGGAAGTGGAGGTGAAGGTGAGCAAGCTGGACTGCGACCTCAAGGACGTGATCATTGTCTCCGCCAATGATGCTGCTTACGCGGCGCAACCACGAGGTCACTCCCAGGGAGGGGTACTATGCATGATGGCCAACCCGAAGGTATGGAATTTTCCTTGCAATCAGGGTTCCATTAGCATCTGGGGTTCCATCAGATTTCCTTCAAATTATTGCAATCAGCTGTGACAGTGACAATGATGTGAGTTCACTGCCTGCCAGTGTGGGAGTTCACTGCCATAATATATTACCCTGAGATAATGGCAGCGACAATGACAACGATGTGGGAGTTCACTGCGCTGGCTTGCACAGCGGCCATACTGTCTAGAGAGTCTAGAGGCTCAAGCCGGCGTAGGCTTTATGTTGCCCAAAACAATACTTAATACACCCCCGTGCGTCCATGCCAAATGTGCCGTCCACATCACATGTTTGATGTCAATATTTTGTATGTATGCCGTGCGTACAAAATACGTCAATGTGTGTGTCTGTCTATCAGGCTTTTACCTTTAACAAACTGTTTGCGCTTGCTTTCCGGTGTCGGAACCACGGGCCCTAGTTTTTGGCAGGCCTGCTACTACAGCTACCCTTTTTTTTGTAACACACGCAATGATTAATGGCCCCCGGACCCTTTTCCTCTATCTTACGCGGAAATGATCTTAAGCACAGACCTGTCGATTTGACCTGTTGTACAAAAAGAGGCCGCTGTTGGTTGGCCATCATGCCATGAAAACGTTTTTGCGCGTTTGTTTTCGCCGTTTATGTCCTTGGTTCCTTCACCAAATCTTCAACATAATGAAACAAACCAGGCTGGCGTCACATGGCATGGCCATTAAACTAGGTAGAAACTCAGCAACTGCACCCAACGCACTCAACGAAGAGGTTTTTGGGCCGCTGGCAGAAGTCGGCAGGGTTCAAGTTTCAAGGTGAACCGGTGCACTAGCTCACATCCTCGATTTCATCGTCACGAGCTGGGGCTTCTTCTTCGCCGCCCTCATTCTCATCATTCCCATCTTCACAGAGGTGCTCGCAACTCACACCAGGCTCTACAGCGGGAATCGCAGGTTCCGCAACCTCTACGATCTCATTTGGATCAGCCGTCGGGTCAGGGAGTTCGGGTGCACTTGATGAACCTGGCACTGGGTGTGTGAGAAATTCAGCTATGACAATGGGACGCGTACATAAAAATAGAAGAATTAACTGTTCACTTTGCCTTGGGAGCCGGTATTGTAGAATGGCAACTCTGCAGCCAGGCTCGCCTGAAGATAATTGCAATGAACATCACATGAACCGTTAACAATAATTGCTGGGGGTCTGGCAACCACTTGCTGAACACGTTCAATTGAATCGCCGGCGAGCAAATGAGAACGGCCAATTTCCTGCAAACTGAAAACCGTCATATATATTCAACACCGGTTTTCAGAATGTGAGGCCCCCGCCGCGATTTCTTGTGACTTCGCTGCCTCCTTATACTTGCCCCCCACCTCAAAATGTTCAAAGTCGAACATAGGATGGGCAAAGGTTGCACCGGGGCGCAAACAGTAAAGGCTTCAGAACCGTTCACTTTCACTCCATAGATGTTGGTCCGTTTGTAAAAATAGATTTTGCCGACGGTCCTCTCACCTGGCAGCAAAAGGTTGGGGCGTGGTTTCTTCAAACACGTCAAAGGACTGATGTATGAGTTGAAACCTGGGCAGCTGAATTGTCCTTGGATTTTTGTTTGCGTTAAAGCTGTTCTGTCCAAAACTAACACAGACCGCGTTTTACAGGCCTTGGTCAGCAGCAGCGCACCTCTTTTTGCCTTGCGCCTTTGCTTTCCCCTTGGGCTTCGGATCACCCTCTTCCGCCCCACCTTCAGCGCCCAAGACACCTTCCGCCTTTGATTTCGCTTTCGGTTTCGGTTTCGCCCCCCCCCCTTCGCTTTTGCTTTGGCTTTGCTTTTTCCTTTCGGTTTCGCGGCAGCTTTCCCTTTCCCTTTTGGTTTCGCCTTACCCTTTGCTTTCGGTTCTTCCCCGGTTGGCATTTCTTCTGCCTGAGGTGTTTCGTCTGCGGTCTCAGAAACACCCTCCGGAGCAGAAGGGCCAGGCGTTGGCTTGGGTGCTGGCTTGGGCTTGGGGTTCCTCAAAGCTGATGGTCTCTTCATTGGTTGTGGTTCTCGCGGAGCGTCCTTGCGGAGAGCCGAACAAAGGTATATAATGCGTTTGAAAAAACTGGCACATTGATATCAGCGTGACATGGAATGTCACAGATATAGGTGTCGAAAAAGGAACAGACTCGTGAAACTGATTTGGATGGTTACACCCGGTTGTTTTCTCAGCGAAAAGTGGACTTACCGTCCTTCCGTCCCTCCTCAGCCGCTGGTTCCTCATCACTCAACTTGTCCACCGGCGGCAAAAGTCCCATCCTTTGCTACCCTGTATTACCCTACCCTGCTGCAACACAGCTATCTACTAATCGAGCCGTTAACCTAAATAGAACGGTGGGAATAATTACAAGTTCCGTTGCACACTGAGCTGGCGCATTCTGTTGTCAAACAGCAAAAACTTAACTGTGCGTTTTCCAACAATGCCCTCATGCTACGAACTGCCAGCTGGACAAGACAATTGAAACGTTGTCATGCCCACCTGTTGCGCATCTAAACGCAGCGTCGCCAGAAAACAGAACACATTGCGTTCAGTTTCAAAAAAATGTCTTCAAGTGCAGAGCTTAACAACTGCTTTGGAAAGAGAATGCCTATCAATGGCGCCGCTCACAAAAAGCATTCTGCGATGCGAGATCAAGCAGCCTGTCTACATCTTGGGTCACGTTATTTTGACCCACGTTGCTGGAGAAATTCGGAGTTTACATGTCACACAGAACTTGGGCTTGGTGGCAACAATCTTGGCATTTCCCGTTCCGGTTTGCACATCAACCTAAGCTTTGGTGATTGAAACCGTCACAAAAAAATACTGCAACCCTGTCCAAAATGGAACAACCAAGAAACTTCCCACACGATCCCACAGACATCACTGCGCGGCAGTTTGTTCATCGCCCCAACAAAGGCAGCCCCAATGCTCGAATGCCTGCCAAATTTCAACTTGAATGGACCCGTGGATCTGAGAACAAAGTCCTATTCCGCAACTCTCCATTCTTCTGAAACTTTTCTTCCGCAACTATTTGGTACTCTTCCGCAACTACTCTTCAGAAACTATTTGGGATCTTCAGGAACTATTTTGCGATCTTCAGAAACTATTTCGCGATCTTCAGAAACTATTCCGCGATCTTCAGAGACTATTTCGCTATCTTCAGAAAAAGCTAACTTTAGAAAGTATTCCTCAGAACTTTTACAATGTCGCAACCAATTTGCATGAAGGAGCACTGGGTGGGTGGGGGGTAGGTGGGTGGGATATTGACGTACCTTGTGACGTCTACGGTATATACACATGCTTGTTTTGCGATCTGCAGAAAGATTTCCGCGCAGGTTTGATGTTGCTCGTCGACTGTTTGTAGTTTCCGAACATTAATTTCTGAAGAACACCGTAGAGCTTCCGAAGATTGGTTTCCGAAGAATAGTTTCCGAAGAAAACCTGAACCTTAAAGTTACCGAAGATTAGTTTCCATTTATCAGTTTCCGAAGAACACCATAAAGTTTCCGAAGAAAACCGCATAGTTTCCGAAGATTAGTTTCCAAAGAAATTGTAAAGTTTCCGATGATTAGTTTCCGAAGAAAACCGTAAAGTTTCCGAAGATCACCTTTTAGTTTCCGAATAAAACTTGGACCGTGGATCTGAATACAAACGTGAAACCTAAGTATCATCAGGGCAGTAAGTCTTAGCAACAAACAATTCATGGCCTCACAGTATCAGAATCTTTGAGCTCTGCTGGGCGAAACGAATTGCACTTGCCGCTCGGCGCTGGTGAAAGTGTGTATCGGTAAGGGACTGGGACAGGATCACCTCCATCCGCGGCCTCTAGGGCTTAAAACAAGGCACGGAACAGCATCAGAGCCACTCATAGCTTTTCGACTTTAGGATTTCCCGACAAGGCACTGGAGGGTGTTGTTTCTGGGTAATGGTGTGGTCCAGCAAATCGAACGCAGCGACTCCGTGCGTGGTGCAAATGAAATGCACAAAGTCAGCTAGGCTCATGAGGTTCTTGTTGTGCATCACAAGCTGCAAGTCTGAACTCAAGCGCCACGGCATCAAGGTCAGCTCTGCGTTTGGGTCGCCTTCCACGAAGGATTTCTTGGCGCGAGCAACCCTTTTGAAACCATGTTTTCACGGTTATAAACCCTTGTATATGTTTGGAAACGCGACATGGGGAGCACTCAAAATTTTGTAAGATTGTCACGGGCCGTTCCGGGCCTGTGATCAGCTTGTCCTCGAAAACACCACGGTTGAAACCAAAGACCTCCCCTTCGACGATGAGTTCCTCTGCAGTTGAATTCCCTAGATATACTTCATGCGACTTCGTGATAAACACTGCAGGCTTGCCCTTCACGCCGTCACAGGAAGCCAGCCTACAGAATGCAAAGCACAAAAATGAAAAGATACACCAAATTAACACCCCACTCAGAAAGAATAAAGATGTATAAAAATGGACCCTAGCGCTGCCCAAGAAACTTGGGAAAGGTGAATGAATCAGCAGGCAAAGCATCCAGCCGCACCTGTCTGCAAATGTCCACCGGCTTTTTCCCCCCTTCGATGGAGAAATCCGGCCGCCCAGCTGCGCGCACCGTGGTAGACGTGGTGCCACCTGCTGCTGAGCCCTCGCCAGCAAAGTTCTGTGGGAAAGTTGCCTGGACTTTCTCCTTCAAAGCGAGCATAGCAGCATGATGCGTGGTCCCTGTGGCAAACTTGTTCAGCAAAGAAGAAGGAAAACCACAACTCTGGCCACTTCACGTCAAAAGGTTCAAAATCGGATCGGGCTTCGCTTCCTGCGGCCTTTGCTTCGGAGGGCTATCAGCCAGCCCATCCCAATGAGAATAGACCATGTTCTCAACATCTGCGACGGTTTCCTTGTGGTCCTTGAGAACCCCGAAGTACACCAATCGAGGCGCCGCTGAAGATTCGCGCAGTACTTTCTGGGTGATAGCACGGCATAGCTCTGCATGCCTTAGAAGAACTAACCAGAAGCAATGCTGCAAACACAGGACATGGTTTCTGGGGTCGGCAAAAGACTTCCCGACTCGATAAAGGTGAGCCACTTGTTCGGAAGCACATCGAACACAAGGACCAGATCCTCCTGGCGGAAATCCATCCCCATGAACATCTCCTTCAACACCTGCTTGAAGGCGGGAACGCCTTTCCTCAGAAGTAACCAACTGGCAGGAAATTGCAACACGCTTCACAAAGACCACATGAGACTAACTACCGACCGGAGGCAAACTTGCTGCGAAATTAAATCTTTGGGCGGTTGAAGAGATTTAACTAGCGACAAAAAACCTTACTCACTGAGCACTCGGCTAAGTCGCTGCTCCACTCGCGCAGCAGCACCCGGGCGATTGTCACTGTCGTACCCGGCCATGTCAGCGATTTTGATGAGGGGAATCGGCCCCAATGTTCCCGATTTGAAGACTTTGCAAGCGGTCCATGGGTTGTCATCTTGATTTGATGCCGTAGTGACAAGCATCGCCGTTTGATAAGCCTTTCTCTTATCGTTGGCCATGCTGGATTGTTTGTCATAGCTGACGGTGATCTGCTGGGTCACGTCCAGGCCCGACTTCATGAAGAAATCCGTCATAGCTCTTGTGTGTTTCACAAGGGCTGCAGGAGTTGTTTGAGCGTGAAGAACTGGAAGGAGGACCAGCCCCATCGACAAGGTTGTCATAGAAACAGATTGGGAAAACACTTCAAGGCACTTGGACATGAACAAGGCATTGCTGGGCCACACGGTTGCGTCGAAGGTCACCAAAGTAAACCTCAATACATGCATGAGGCAGAAGTTGTCCCGGTTCGACAACTCCAGGCAGTTTGATCAAAGAAACAATCAAAGAAACAATTAAAACGCAACAGTGAATGAATGGCTTCCAACAAGGAGCGTCTGACCACCAGAGCGTACAACTGCCCCGCACCGATTGGTAAACCGCGCAAACTCGGCCACACAGTTCGGGAGTGTATCCTCAGACACCTTGAACATTTTGCAATTCGCCTCCAGCCAATCCTTCGTGTACGCCTGCCCTTTCCTGATATGACATGATGTATGCCCAAAACACAAACCAAAACATTGCACATCCGGTCGGCTATCAAACTTTCTATTTATATATATATAAATATAAATATGGCTGGAAATAAATCGCTTCCTGTTTGTATTTCCGGACTCTGCTAGCACAAAGTGAAGTAGATGAGAACTAATTGCACTATGAGCTTCAATTGGCGCTCTTTGAGATAGCGTTGATCTTTAGCTGCCTCGACTGCTTCGACTTCTTTGGTGGGGATCCGCTGCTTAAGAGCATCGATGTCCGTGTTCACTTTCAATGTGATCTGTTCCACAGTCGCATTGTGGAGCTTCTCTGAGAGTTCCTTTTCCTGCTGCTCAAGGTCGTTCTGCACACGCTGGTCAACTGCGGCCACAATAACCCTAGTGAAGGACAAGTCGCTCAGGCTTGGAGGTGGCACAGCTGTGGACAGCATGTTCTCAAGCTCAGGATCTAGGTAACCCGTTCTGAATTGCCCGTAGAGCTTGTCCTCTGCATCCTTGAAGTCAGCCGCCGGCACCTTCCGCTGGAGCTCTTTGACAACAGCCAAGAACCCGCCACATAGAGCATGAATGGCCGAAGCATCACGGAAAGACCATTGTTTACGCATTTGCGGCATCAACTTGTCCCAATCATCTCGCAGCCGGCCAAGGACAAGCTCGACCTTAAACTCCAAAAATATCGGGTCGTCGGGGGTTCCATTCTGGGATCCGAAAAGAACACCAAATTTTACCAAGATCAGAACCTGTAAGATTAAGCAAAGCCAGAATTCCAACGCATCATCAGTGGAATTCGTCAAAGCATCTCGCCAGCTTTCATACGTGCCTGTACCTGAAGACCATCCCTGGTTGAACATGTCTTTCCCAATGACATCGTGCCCCATCCAAGCACGCATCCCGCGAAGTCGCACACTCTCACGCAATTCCGCGAGGAACGACGGAGATACACGGTGCTGCAAATTTGAGACGGCTTTCGCTTCCTTCTCTCCAATCTGGAATGCTCTCTGGATTTTGGTCGCGTCGTCCCAATCCTCAGCAACATGTCCCTACAAAATGAAACCGGGTCTCTCTTCGCTACTGCCCCCAAAATATTGAAAGCGAAAGATCAGTTGAGGCCAAGAACATCAACAAAAGAACAGTTGGGCTACCAAATGTTTTAATAGGTGCCCCGCGACAGTGAAGGAAGCAGCAGCATCACCATGCGCACGGCCAAGGACTTCGAGCTGTCGCAGAAAGTTAAAGCAATTTGGTGCTTTTCTTGTGGAAGTGGAACCCATAGTGATGCCTGCTTTGGGCTGGAAGGGCTTTTGTTAAAACACTTACGTCAAAGGGCCACGCTTGGTGAATCATAATGCTGCGAACACCTTGCCTCGATTGGCCCACACAATGTCCCGCACATTGGCAAAATCTGCAACGGTGCCATGCACCGCTCTGATCGAAGACTGCAGTCAGCCAGGCTTCAAAAAAGGATCACATTGTATAGACTGGTGTAAAATTAACTACCGGCCTTGAAGGCGCCATCCAAATCGTCCAGCGAGATCTCCAACTCCTTGATGCCTGCCAGCCCGATCAAGCAGCAAACGCTGCGTCTCCATCCTTTCACGTATCCAATGCTGAAGGGCGAGATGGCATCAGGACCTAAGCTTTGTCTTTGGCCATGCAAAGTCTGGCAGATTCCAAGCTACACACGCCCCTCGCACCAAAAGCCGCAAGGAGATGGCCTGGGAAACGGAGGTCAAAACACAAACATTAACATTCGACCAAGAATGCTCATGGCATGAAGGAACGTAGTGGGGGGTTGCATGGCGGAAGGGGGCATTTAATTTGAGTCTGCACTTTTTTACGCGACCATCCACCAATTGCCAATGTCACAAAGACCTGTAGTCACAAAAGACTGCTAGGTCACCAAGACTGCTACGTAGACTTTAGAATCAAAACCTGTAGTCGCTGGCTGTCAATTGTAAATGCATGTTTTCTTCCTTGGCAGGCTCAGAGGTTTCTTCTCATCGCCCTGGGCCCCATCACAACGAGCGTGAGCATCTTGATTGGGAACAGCTGCAACCACACCAGACTCACAATTGTTGCCCTTTGTGTCTTCCTTGTGGAGCTTTGGTGTGTTTTCCTTCGCAGCCACATCTCGTGACTCTGTGACCTGTGAGCCCTCCAAAACAGGTGACTCATCTTCTGCTCCACCGCCCAAAATCAGTGTTGAGTCTGAGTCACAATCGGGTGGCAGTTGACTGTCAATTTCCTCTTCCGCCTCAGCCTTCCGCTTGGCCATGATGAGTTACTGTAGAACGGGTCTACAACTGTGGGTTTCAGCGTGAAAAGGGCCCCGATATTGCGCAAAAATTGGCTGCAGAATCAATGATCAGCCCACATCCAAATCCCCAACACCAAACCCTGCCTGGCTCCCAACCCTGACCACTACTGCACGACTGGACTCTGGGCGGCGGGCGTTGGCATGAGGCTGGCACAGAGATAATGGCCTCATGAACGGAAAACACACACACACCATCTTTTGGTTTGGTCGACCGATTGAAGATGGTTGGATAACAAAGATTCCATTGTGCACTTGAGGGTCTGGCGTGAAGATGTAGCACCTCCACCAAAATGATCGGTGTGATGCTCCATGATCCGCTCTCTGTAATTGGCTTAACGGCTTTCAAACTAAAGCCATTTCATTGATAACTATTGAGTGTAGACTAACAACTCAGGACAGAACTGTCTGGGTCCAATGGAGGGAGGTCGGACGCGGGGGCCTCGAGGAAGGCTGAATCTGGCTTCATCATGGCAATCTTCTCAAATCCTGGAATATTGCTGTCGGTCCGGAACCTGAGAAATTCGATTGAAGAATTGAGTTCACTATTTCCAATTTGACACCGTAAAAAAACACAAACCTCAGTGCAACACAAGCACCCCTCCGTGAGGATTAACTGCAATAGCACCTCTCCATCATCCGGTTCCATGTACCCAGGCAAGCCGTAATCTGTCCTGAAAGACAATTGCCAAGCGCGAACAATTTTTGCCCCTGGCTCCAAGCTTGTAGAGTACACCTGTGAACTGCTCGGTGGGAAATGATGATCTATCCACCGGGCAAAACCCAGAAGATCATCCTGGCATCACAGGTAAAATTGCGCCAACTACCACCACAAAATACATCACTGCAGCAATTCAAAGCAATGTGAGGAGCGGCCTTCTTCTGATACCGCTTCATCAGGAACTTGTCTGCGCCTCCTTCTGGCACCACGACATGTCTATACCTCACAGCCAGAAAGTCATTGGTGGTTCAAGTGACGTTAACCCTGACTTGGTCGCGCCAGTCAGTGATCTTCGCCACATACTCTGGAATGGCGGGCGGCCGCTTCAAGGCTTTGGTTGCAGCAGCCGCGCCCCCGGCCGATTTTCTTTTTGCGGGCATTACGAAAGCCTTCCGCTCAGATTTGAACCCCTGATAATCACAACAAAAAGCTAGAGGCGTCTTCACGGCAATCAACGTTGGACATGAAGCTGGCGTTGACTTGAACACCAAAGATTGAGCACACTCATTTTGACGGCAGCCAGACTAGCCTTCAAAAGCTTCCTGTTTAACTGCACACAGTCACACAGAGATTGCGTCTCTACAATCCACCCTGAAAGGATTGTTTGAACTCTAGCGGCTAAACTGCTGACGTTTCCGGCCTGATCAAAATGAGACTCACGGGTCGCAAGAAGCACTTGGGAGAGAGCCTGCGATACTATTGAACAACAAGTCTGCGTCACCGCTCAGACGTGGAATGACATCGGCGAAAGAACCTCCAGATTGCGCTGGATGTGCGCCGGGGCTCAACACATGCTTCATACAAAGAAAACTATATATACACAGAAAATAATATATGGGGAAAATATGTATACTCATCTATTTATGGAAAAAAGAAGGCGGACAGTAGAAGTTTGTGTTTGCCAGGAAACTGCCCATGGGTTCCACCCCATCAGTCAACACGTCAAACTTAGCCGGGGGGATATAGATAGCAGGGCATCCGATGTTCTTGGCTATAGCAGCGGCGGGCATAGGGGCATCAAGCATGCCCATCTCGCTGCAAGGAATGAGGGCGATAAGCTCGTTTTCCACGTACCAAGTCTGGGCACAAAATTCTGCACATCCAATATCAGCGCTCGACATTGCACTCGGGATTTTGTCTGGCCAGACTGCCGTGTTCCGAAAGAGGAACCTAGGCCGCAACGGCAAGTCACGCGGGTTGCGCAATGCAAAGAAAGGGCTTCACCAAAAAAACATCATCAACAAACTTGTTCATTTCCAAAGACCAGAAACACAAGCTTCTCTTTCTCAGACGTTGGTTGACCATCGTAGTTTCTCTTCAGCACTTTACGACCACAAAGAAATGCTATAGGCCCTGCGTAAAGAAGTTGACTCTCCCCAGTCGGAGTCTGAGAAGTCAGCGCTTGCTCACCTGCAAACAGTTGAGAATGATAAATGCACCACGGGCGCGTGGATAATGCGTGCACACAGTATCGGTCGTACGCACGTCGGTATAAATCACGTCACGTCATGTCACGTCATGTATGTATACATGTATATCATATCAATATACGCTTCTTGTTTCGAGCCTGCCAGCATATCATAGTATCGGATCGTCACGGTGTTCTTCTCCCCCAAGTAACCCTTGCGCACAAGCTCCTGGCCCAGTTTCCCAAAAATGAACCCTTCAAACGCACCAAAAAACGGCAACAACCGCCACTGGCCTCAAACGCTGAAGAATCTTCAATGCAAAATCGGTTCGTGTCGTTCTCTTGCGAGCCAGCATTACGCCCTCAGAAAGGAACATCAAGAGAAATTCTGGTTGATCTTTCTGCCAACAGCAAGGACCCATTAAATTTCTCAACCCAGCCTTGCCCTTCAGATGTTTTAGGCATTTGACTGCGACGTTCCGAACGCTTGGAGGAGCGTTTGCTGTCGCGGCCCTTTGGCATGACGGATCAACTCACACACAGGCTGCTAGCCCAAAGCAAAAGCCAAAATGCCTGGGGCCTAGCCAACAACAGGCCAGGAGGACATCAAGCTTTTGAACTGCCACATTCGTCAGCCGACAAAAAAATATATGTTTTGACTGAACCCCATTCAGCCAGAAAGGAGGCAATGGCCCTAAGCTAGGTTGTTTTCAAGAGTCGAGGAGGCCACAATGCATGATGAGACCAAACTCGAAAGCACACTAATTTTCCAACCTCGGAACATGGTATACTATGGTTCATATTTACAGCGCAGCTGCTGACTGGAACTGGACCCGTTCAATCGTTGCTCCAACACTACTTGGCGCAGTGCTTCTGAACGCTCACAAATTCAAACATTTCTTCCACGGGCGGAATCCGACACTTCCCACCTGCAGGACCCGTTCAACACGCCACCAACCAGTGGATCGAGAAACGCAACAATCCGAAACGTGTATCGAGCCTGAACCTACCCCAAAAAAAAACTTGAGATGTTTCCCCAGCGGGAACGTTGACAAAAGCCACTTATTATCAGCCAGACCATTGCCATGTCACCTGCCAACCAATAACCAAAAACAACTTCAGTTAGTATCCCAAAAACGACTCAAACTCCAACACTGTTTTCACCAACCACCAAAATACGATGCTTGGATTAGATCAAAACAAAATCCGACACTTTCGCGAAACAAAAATCCGACACTGTGACCAAACCCGGATCCGACACTTTGCCAAATCCAAATCCGACACTTTGGAGGGCACGCGCCAACCCCCCCCCCAAAGTGTCGGATCCGAGGTCGGATTGGACACTTTGCCGGTGCTTGATTTCAAACCATTGCCGCGTGCCCCAAAACACAGTCAATGAAACCGTGCCAAGGCATGGGGCAAAGTGTCGGATCCGAGGTCGGATCCGACACTTTGAGCTACTTTTCACAAACTTGCAAGAAGTGTCGGATGCCCAGCGCTGACTCCAAAGCCTGTCACGCAAACTACGCTGCCGCTCCCAAATTTCTAGACCGGTCAAACGTTTAGGGTTTAGGGTTACGACGAAAAAGAGGAACCATTCAAGATTGAACGCGTGGCTTGATCATTTAGCAGACCTGGCCTGGTGTACCTGCTGCGCCTGGTGATGGGAGAACCCATGCCCAACCGGGAACGCCAGCCCCCTGGCCACAAGTATACCAGAATCAATCAAAACACGGAACTTCCATTAGATTGCTGCTTGGGTGAACATCAGCTTGACTAGCTACCTCCCCGTGCGAATAGCGCGCAGCGTTAAAATTGCCTCCATGCATTAATTAAGCGTTGCTGTGCTCAGGCTTGAAATCCGCAGCAAGGCAACCTGCCCAGCCAAAAAAAAACGTGGCTTCATGATTGATATTTAATTGGTGACAAGGGTGCGCAGGTTCTGAAACTCCTTGCAAACTGGAGACAAATAATAAGAGCCTGAACGTGAAACTGACAAAAGGGAGGGGCGTTGTAATGATCTTGTTTCATTGCACGGCGCTCTCAAATGAATGTTTGTCACTCCATGCCAAAGTCATCAACAAATCTAGCAGAGCTGCTTGTTGAGTTCTCTCCAATCTAGGTCGTTTTTTCCAGTGGCTCAAAGCGTGGAATCACACTCGCTGCGTGCGACCTCATCTCCTCCTAGGTCCCCGCTTTGGAAGCGCCTTTGGCTTGGGGGAAGCCTTTGCCAGTGTCCTCGTGGCGATATCCAAGGCTTCACCCCAAGGCACTCCGTGAGCCCATGCTGTTGCAGCTGCTTTCAAAGTGATCGACTCTCTCGCCCTGGCAACGTAGGCTTGGGCGTCCTTGCGGGTGTCCTTTCCACGGGTCAGCCTGAGAGGCCGATCAGAAGTCGCCCAATGAACAATAAACTAAACCCGGGCAAGAAGGTGGCCAGGGCCAGGTCTGCAAAATTGACACTTGGGTTCACTGACTTATGATCGTGGGGCTGCCTGATCCGATGATCCAATGATCCGATGATCCGATGATTCCGATGGTCCAATGATCCGATGATCCGATGGTCCGATGATCCGATGATCCGATGATCTGATGGTCCGTTGATCCGATGATCCGATGGTTCGATGATCCGATGATCCGATGATCCGATGGTCCGATGGTTCGGTGATCCGATGATCCGATGATCCGATGGTCCGATGATCCGATGTGATCCGAAGGTTCGATGATCCGATGATCCGATGGTCCGATGGTTCGATGATCCGATGATCCGATGGTCCGATGGTTCGGTGATCCGATGATCCGATGATCCGATGGTCCGATGATCCGATGATCCGATGATCCGATGGTCCGATGATCCGATGATCCGATGGTCCGATGGTCCGATGGTTCGGTGATCCGATGATTCCGATGGTCCGATGATCCGATGGTCCGATGGTCCGATGATCCGATGGTCCGATGGTCCGATGGTTCGGTGATCCGATGATCCGATGGTCCGATAACAATCCGATAAGCCAAACCTGGTTGACGCTACAAAAAAACGAAAAGTTATTGCAAAAACAAAGCCTGGCAGCTTCAACTTGTTGGGGACAGGTTCAAATGAGCATGGCAGCAACGGCGAAGATTCAATTGCATGCCCCCGCAGGACTGAGCACCTCACATGGTCCAGTGGTTAACAATTGAGCTCAGTCCTGCTTGGAAAACATCCATCAAACATCTATTCCTCAAGTCACATCGTATTACGAATTGACTTTAGCGTGGAACCTTGATAAGCTTCTTGCGAGGCTCTACAAACACTTGCGCGTGCTCACATATGTTCCAATTGTTTCTTCTTTCAAGGACCCCGACTTCTTTTCAAACTTGGAAGTAAGGGGAACAAAGTCAAGAGACCGCAAAATATAAGGTTCCGTGAGGTCACCGTTTTTAAAAATAGAATGGCTTTGGGTCCGCGCGCGCGCGCGCGCGCCTCCGACGGCCGTTTTTAGAGCCCAAAAAGGCGCGCGCGCGCGCGGACCCAAGATCTTAATAGCGCAAAACAGTGTGACAGTCTCTCGGCCTCTTCTGGAGTTGTGGAAAAAAGAGGAAAAATCAAAAGGACTTCCCCTTCCCCTCGCTGACGGGCCCAGGGTCCACTAAGCCGCGAGTTTATTCACAAGGTCAAGCCACGCGGAAACATCAAGGAGCGGCTGCAAGACAAGCTGATCCAGCACCCAAGATTTCAAATGCTCTGCTGCTCTGTAAAGCTTGTACTGCTCCAAGGAAGGGATGAACTTGAGAATGTGATCCTTGTAGTCCGCTGGGATGGGATTGCGAGGCGCAATGGCATTTGGCAAACCCAGAGGCACCCTCACTTGCGCAACAGCCCGAGGCAAATGGACATGACAAGTCTCCCACTTTGGGGACGCCATATATTGCTTTGTCCGCACAATCACATCACCAGGCTGAGGCTGCAAGCTCCAGAACTCATCTTGTGGGCTGAAATCGGATCCTCGATTGAGAGAGCAGGGGCGGTTGCATTTTGTTGAAGCACTTTGTCCGAAATCTGGGCGGCCCCAACCCATGAATCTTGGTTAATAAGCTGGCAGCTTCGCGCGTTGAGAATTGAAATTTATTTGACTTTCCTTGGCAACGGGGGGCCGCGATGCAACACACCGGTGTTCATCTAGACCCCTCACCAGGGGTTCAGATGAACACCGATTTCGGGATCTCTTGCATCACGGCACGTTCTCTGGCCGGCCAAGCAACGACAAAATGTGACGTGTGCGATTATCTCAAAACCAAGCAGCCCAAAGACTCGCGGCGGTCGAACTGGAAAACGTGTGGGGCACCTGGCCCTGCAATGCCACTCAGAGCGACCGGCACTGCTTCGCTAAGAAAGCCCTTCCTGCAGAGTGTCCGGCCCGAAAACAGGCCCAAACGAAAAGCAAACAAAGAAAACGAACTACAATGCGCAACAAATAAACAAATTGCAGCACTTCCATCCAAAACTCCAATCACGCGATTGGTCCATCAGGACAACATGTCGACCCGGTTCGTAAGGTCGTTCCAAGCTAGTCTCCATCCACGTCCGGATGTGGGCCGCAAAGTCATCCGGCGTGACAGCGTGTTTGGCCTTCCGAACTAAATACCTGCATAAAACTCCGAAGATTTGGTCCAAATCCTCATGGCTGTGCCCGGTGCGCAGGCACCGGAGAGCACAATTGGCGATGACTCCTTGCGCTTGGCAAAAAGTTGATTTTCACATACAATCCACCGCAACACAAACAAAACAAGCAAAATAGAACGCGGTGAAACTTTACGCAATCAATACAAGAGCACGGTTGCTGACCATTGAGCTCATCCACTTCAACAACGTGTTATTCTTCATTTCACGTGTGGTGTTGTCGGCTTGTACCGACAAAGAAATTCCTGAAATATCACCGACTTCTCGTTGCACCAGAGTTAAGGCGTGCGAAATCAGTTCCGTCATCGTGGATGAATTTTTGGGGAAATTGTGCTTCGAGACCCCGAACAGAAGAAACCTCCCGTGGACCAGGATGGCCGTGATGTGGGCCCTCGGTCGGATCAAAGACGCCAACTCTTTCGATTGGTAGACCATGCCCCTGGGGTAGCAAAATTTTGCTTGATCACAGCTGTCAATCATCATCACCACGAGGGAGGTCCTTAAACGCGCCGATGATCTGAGGGTCCAGTATTCGACCCGATCCATATATTGGCTCTGCAAATGCTTGGAGTACAACTCGCGTTGCTTGGTACGCGCACGAGCGTGCCCGCTCATCTCTTGTATCCACATCTTGTGTTTGAGGCATATAGCGCAAACCGCGTGTGATGAAGCTGCTCTAAACTTTAAGTTTGTGAACTCCGATTTCCACGTCCTCCAAAAGCTGCTGAAGCTTACTGGAGGGAGATCTGGTTCGGCTGCTTTCATCAGCTCATAATAATCCATCATAGTGCCAGGTGGCAGAAATCGCTCTTCAAGTTGGGAACGATCCGTGTTCACCTGGACTGATTTGTTCTTCAATCTCTGATGCTGTTTTCTGCCTTCCTTCTTGGAAGGAAGCTCTGTAGCTGGATTGGCTGCATTCAATGCGTCAACGTACGGATCTGCAACCACCTGAACATCTATCACCTTCATGTCCACGTCCACAATGTTGTCACGGACATCTGGAAGGGTCTCTGCCTGCCCATGGTAAACACTTTCCAAGAATGATACAATTCTTCCTCGAGCACAATCGCCATGGCGATCTTGCACGGGCTGACCCTTCTTCAAGTAACGTAGATCTACTGGTGGTACAATGCTACCATTTTCTGCAGCAGCTCGCAACTTGTCAAATCGAGCGTTCCCTGCCGTTGGGATTGAACCAGCCACTCAACAGGCCTACTAGTTGACACGAAAATGTATGGCTTGCAGAATCATTTTCAACTGCCACATCACCCCACGCATGGATTTCGTTTAGACCAACCCTGTCAAGACCCCCTCCCATTGGAAAACCAATTGCTCCGGCGCACCTACTCCGTGTAGTCGCTTCCAGGAGCGCAGGCAGACTTGAGTGCCCAGAATGATCCAGCTAGCGCATTCATCTCCTGCTCGTCCCAGCAATGTCTGGCGGATCCGGTCAAATACCTTGCAAAGCGATTGTTTCGTGGGGTGCTAAACACCGATTTCCAAGTCTCTTGTCGAAATCTATCGTGGGATTTCAGAGGGCGCCCTAAAGCAAATGCTCTCAAGGTTGGGGCTTGGTTTCCCCCAAAAAGTGCTTCTCCCAACAAAATCCTGAAGTTGTCGAACCCAAGGTACAGCCTGATCTTGGTCTAGCTTGTGCAAAGCCAGCCAGTCCCGCTTGAACTCAACTAAAGTTTCAAACTTCGCCGGTTCGCTAAATTTTTGCATGCAGTTGTGCCTGCATGACACGCATCGCTTCCCTAACAGCACTTTGAGCTGTGACTCCATGGTTTCCCGGGGAGGAGGGCCGTCAGTCTGCCGCTTTCGCTTCTTGCGCCACAAAGAAGGCAGCAGTTGGGCATCTTGGCCCTCACTTGGACATTCCTCGTCACTCAAGTCGATGACAGGCGGGATTGGCATCAAGAACAAGCAATGGAATTCATTCCAACACGTACATCCATTGCTGGAGCAATGAATCTGGCGGCACAGCAAATCTACAAAGATTGAAGAGAAATATTGAACAAAAGAAGAACAAGAAGGTAAGATTACCAGGTAAGATCACGTTCCAACTTTTCAATATAGTCCATAAACATGAACTATTGTTTGTTTGACAGCTTGAACCCAATAAGAACAATGGCTGCGCTCTGCAAGCTCAACAGAACCACAACTTCTTCCGACTCACTCTCACTCTCCCTCTCTCTCTCTCTCTGTGTCTGTCTCTCGTTCATATAAGGTGACTTTGCGAACTTACTTCTCTCCTCTTTGAAATTTCACGCATAAAAAGCTTGCTCGACGCTCGATCTGCGGAAGCCCCCGTTTCATGAAAAAATCGGATTGAATCACGCCTCCTCCAGAATTCAAAATCCGCCCACATCGCAAGCTCGGAACGCCGCTGTCCTGGTGTAGTTTTGCCCGGGGTTTGGTAGGCATAGTGGGAGCAAAACCTTACAAAGTTAGTTTCAAGACTTGTTGGGCGTAGAACGAATTGGGTAAAACTGAAGGTTGGCCGTCGATGAAGAAAGCCTGGCGCTCCTCGCAAAGCAGCAAGCAACGCCACTCATACTTCGACAACTTCGACGCCGTAGGCCTCAGCCCAGGGTTAACCCGGCGCTTTATATATATATATAGATGTTTTTTAATTTACTTGGGCACACATCGTTGAACGAAACCAGAAACCTGACTATATCATCTCTGAACCGGCTTAGTCGACCACGCGCTGTCTTGATTTAAAAGAAATCAACTTGGCGCCCCGGCCCCCCCAAAATCTGTTGGAGGAGAAGGCTGAGTGGTGTGGAACTGGATAACAACGTCTACCCTCAAGCCAGCACGCACAACAACGCTTTGCCCCGGCCACAGTTTCTTCCCAAGGATAGAGACTTCGACGTCACATTGATGACGGCTGTAAGCTTGAACAGCATTGTGAAGCTCTACAAGTGTCTCCATGGTCACAGTAAATGGGACCCTCGCAGCTGCAAAGTCGAAGTTCACACTTAATTCAGGCCCGCTGTGACGCCTAAAGACACTTTTGGTGACCACCATTATTGGGCAAGTAGGTAGTTCTGGCCTGCCATCCACCAAAAGATACACCTCTCCACCAGCACGCTGGTCAGAGGAAGGCTGGGGAGACACGAAATGTATGTCGGTCAACTGGCTTTCTGACAGAAGCCATGGTGACAGAACCAGACGGGTTCTGCGGACAACTTCCTCAAGCTTTGAGATGTCCTCCAACTCAACATTGAGAAGTGCTCGGCCACGACTGAACTCATCTATGTAGAAGACCATGGTTGCAGGAACGTCTCCAGTCTCCCAAAACCCTACCCCCAAACACTCGACAAACTCATTGAATGACTCAAATCTGGTCGCCGTCGTTTGTGTAGCGTTGGGGTGCCACGGAGAGGCGTCGGCAGCAAAACTCATGTTGTTCACCACTTCGTTAACGAGCGACATGGTCAAACAAAGGAAAACCGGGCCCTAAACGAAGTAGTAAAAAATTATCTGAACTTGGTCACTGAAGTCAAACAGGCTTCTTTTGCTGCTGTAGACACTAGCCTTTTTTTTTTCGAATATATAGTCCAAACCAAAACAGCTCCAGCGGTTCTTGATCCACGTTCGCCGCCAATGGTGGAAACTACAACGCGGTGGCAAAAAAGGCCGTGACCCCTCAGCAACCATTTTTGACAGCCTCGGATCTCTAACACGAAGGGCGATCCCTGGTAGTACTGTCAAAGGGGGTCACTCCGAATTTAGCAACCAGTTGAACCAATGAACTTTTGTCAAGTTGACAACCTTGGAAGAACAATACTCCTCTTGGAAGTACGTCAATCATCGAATCAAAAGGTTACTATAGGTTATGGTTGCTTGAACTGACCAAAGCAATCCTGAATTAGGAGCCACTCAGTGTTATCACACTGACTCCAAAAGCATCCACACATGATGTGGGCAGACAACACAGGCTTTGAGCAAAAACAGGAAATGGAACACCTTCGCAATAGGAGCAACAAACAAACGTTCCAAATCAAATTATATATGGTCATGGTGCTCAAGCAGCCTCCATCATTCTGACCAACTCGGACAGAGCACGCGCGCCCATTGCGGGGACGACGCAATTGCCCAAGGTGTGAAGCCGTTTCTTGTCCATGTCTGTTTGCTCCATTGACAGCCATGAACTGAAGTTCACCTTGTTTTGGTGGTTCCACCCGGCCTGCGGCAAGTCCAGGGACATCTTGACATTGTCAGAGAAGACCTCCTGCCGGCGGACATCAACCAACACTGACAAGGTACTCTAATGTTTGCACAACACTAAGCTGAAGCTACACCACCTTGTTGCTGACAACCAGACAACACAGTTCCTTGACCCCTTTGCGCATCGCCAGCAGGAAGACGCGGCATCTTCCGGCCTAGCAAACCAAGACATAAATACATATAGCAATGTTTTGCACACGTCCTTTGAATATCATCACGGTCCAGAAATCAACGACCAAGGCCAAGGCTTGGAAGCCACAGTTGCTCAGACTGAGGGTCACCCAGTACACCTGCATCTCTCGTTTGCGAAGTTCCTGCAGGGTGCTAGAACGCTGTCGAAATAGAAACTGACAAACTTCACAGAAGCCTGAAAATATGAATCCAATTCAGTGATTTTGGCATGTGAGAGCCTTTCAGGTCCTGTCAGATTGAAAACCACACACGTCAAAACCATGGCCTGCACAATGAAGTGCATCAAGCGTCGACAGTTCTCCTCTGTGCTCAACAGGGCTGAGACGTTCTCCAGGAGCATCAAACGCCTGCTGCAGCAATCAACAATCAAAATTACAAACTGGTCTGAAAGGCTGCGACCCTTTAGGCATGGAGTCGAAGATCCTGAAGAGCTCCGCAACGAGGAACGAGCGTGGATCGTGGAGGCCCTGTTGATGGCCCGCCACCGACACGCCCTGAGGAAGCAACGGGTGAAAGTTACACAAACACGGCGCGATCACCGCTGAGAAGGAGGCTTGGCAAGGGAAGCCTCCAAGGAGAGCAGCAGCCCCCAGGGCTGCCTGAGAAGTTGGCTTGTAGTCACGCACGTCTTCCAAAATCTCACATCTTGGGAGGCTCCCTTCGGCTTGTCTCGCTTTGAGAACGGCCCTGCAAAACTCGTTGCGCTCGACCTGAAGAAAAAGACCCGCGTTCAAACCCACTGAATTTAAAGGTGACCTGTGACCCCGGCCATCTCCACCGTCCTAAACGCCCTGCAACAGAAATCAATTGCTGATTGAAGTCGATTGAATCCGTTCAAGCTTGATCATGAATCCTCGAGTGACCAACCCAATGAGAAGAATCGTGGAATGAATAGCATCACTGAAAAAGAAAACAAATGTTGATTTCCTTCTTCTCAGCGGCTCACAGCCACACGCTTTGGTTGGCGCTGGTCGGTGTCTATCCCGAAAGTGTCAGGTGTCATAGCTTTTTTCCCTCGAACCTCATGGCCGGGATCCGAAGAATCTACCTCTAGATTATATCTATTTTTCACCTGTGAATCTCCGAACATCGAAATATACTACATATATATATATATGTAACAAAATTTATATATATATATATAGATAGATCAATATATGTTTACGGTTTAGGGTATGTATATATGTCTATATTCTTCAAAACAAATAGAGACACACAACGCACAATAAATGATTGGAATAAAGCTCGGACTGTTGGGTCTGAGGCAAAGTCTGTCGGCTGGCTTTCAGCTGTTGACACCGGGAAATCACACTCCGAGCACTCCTCCCACCGAGATTGTTTCCAAACCCACCTCGATCCACAGAAAACATTATTGCAGTCGCAGTAGAAAACTATCGCTCTTCCTTGCGCAGATTGAAATGTCTATTTGTTATGTGAAAACAGCATCCACGGCCAAGCTACAGCGAGTCTTTCCAGCGGCACCACAAAACGGTACCACGCAAGACCCTCAGTGAGGTTCACGTCCAATGTGGATCTTGACCATCTCAATCTACTGCTAAGTTTTCATTTTACACGACATTGTTTGGAGACCGCTCACAACAATATATTCACAAACACAGCGCGGATGGAACCAAGCGGCTTGACTTGGTTTACGCCGACGGTCCGCACCGTAACCACGTCAGAGACAGACGACATGGCATGCGCCCTTTGGTTTTCAACCCTCTTAGCTCACTTACTGTCGTAAGCCTGGTTCGAATGGCTTCGGCTTTTTAAGAAGTTAAAAGCTTCAAGCCCCAAACTTGTGACTGCCACTGCATGACTTGAAATCAACAAGCCATCACCACGCCTCCGCATCCCCAATTCCAAGCCCCCAATCCCGGTGAAGCAGGAAATAGCCGGCAACGGGTCCTGCAGAACGCTGTTCTCAGTCCATGACTTAGATATAGCGGCTTTGCTCCTTGCCCTCGGGAAACATCTCCAAAAGGGTCTCTTTTTTGACCGTGTTCGGAAATGGCTCGGTCCACCCAAGTGGAAAACCTGCCAAGTGGAGTGATTTGGTGAGTGGCGCTACTCCAGTTGACAATTTTGCAAACAGCTCATCCATTGCAATTCACACTGCTTACAGCAAAGGCCTGACATCCACTCAGCAGTTGGTACCGATAAATACTTCCCAACAGGCTCACCCCTTTGCCGCTTCAAAGCAACATAGTCTTGGCTAAAAGCAATCTGGTTGGCAAGATCCTGGGCCGGACAGACTTGAGCATGTTGGAAACTGATTTCAAAACAATTGCAAAGCTAGCCTACTCAGCTCTGAGCAGAAATACCACGGGCCGAAACAGCAGTGCGTGTCACAGTCGTGGAAGCTGAAAAGCACCCTCAGCTTAAAAGGGATTGAACTGAAGGGGCCCAACTCCTCTGCTCAGTACAAGACGTATTGTGCTGTAGCGACGGAATATCTTGCTGCCGGTCCAGATCTACGTAGCAGGTGAAACACGCCATCTAACTGCTTTAAGAAACAACACTTCTGGCCTCTGCTCCGTTGGCCTTAGTTCCTGGCTTCTGTCTGCTGACCTGACTGACGGTCAGCCCAACCAAGTTTTGCTAAAAGAATTCAGAACCGGGGTCAGCGCGCACTTCAACTTCAAGTTCTCAGTTTTCGGAAGTCGGATGTTGCACCCGTGCACGAACTTCCCAGCGATCAAACCATGCCGAGGCAACTGGCGCAATGTTTTTTAACTCACTTCTGAAAAATGTATTCCGATGGCAAACCAAAAATGGAACCGAGCACCTTCCCAGTAGCTTTGTACACGCTCTTGGCCATCCATCGGCACGTCGCGGGTGGAGCTGTTGGCTTCAGCTTCTGGATGGTCGGCTTGATCTTGAACACCTTCTTGGCCTGCCATATTGACTGATTGATGGTCTACTGAGTTTGCTCACTCAGAGGCCCAGACTAAAAGCATTGCGTGGCATGTGCCCGCCTTCGGCGCCAATTTCTGGCGTTTGTTCTTAGCGTCCTGACCCACTGTCATGGCCTCGCCAAAACACTCAAAGACCAAACAATGCCAAACAACATTAATCAAACGCATGGGATTTGGTTTGACAATCCTGCCAAAAAAAGTCTCTGATTAAAACTTGCGCGGCGATCACACGACTTACAAGCATTTTGAAGCCTTCGCGTCAATGGCGACTGCAGGTCCCACGTCTTCTTCCTCGTCAGACCTCAAAACATAGTTTTTATGATCTTGGTCTTGGTTAGAAACGCTGTCAATCACTTGGCGCCAGACAGCTGGGTCAAAGCCGGCAATGGCATGAAATCCGAGCGGCGCCGCTGGCGCCGGGCCCCAAAAAATGGCACTGCACAAAATAACACACACCAATCTCAGCATGTCCCCCCAACCATAGCGATCGCCTCCAACCTAATAGCGATGGCCTCCAACTTACTAAGTAGCGATGGCCTCCAACCTATTAGCGATGGCCTCCACCCCATCACAAAAAACACCAATCAATGCTTCTGCGAAAAGCATGCCCCAAAAGAAACGACGATAAACAACGCCAAAAAAGTACCGCCAAGCCACACATCGTGTGGCTGCGCCCCTTTCAGAGTTCCAAACTTAAGCTTAGACCCAAAGCTGGTTCAAGTTTCATGGTCACATGCCATTGCAATTCCAAAGATAATATTGATAGTGGCAGTGAACTCCCACATCATTGTCACTGTCACAGCTGATTGCAATTCCAAGGAAATCTAATGGAACCCCAGATGTCCATGGAACCCTGATTGCAAGGAAAATTCCATAGGTCCTGGAGGGCATGGCGCCCGTGGCAGTGCTGGAGGCACAGAGCATGAAGAT
>CAXAMN010022407.1:6225-25205 GCA_963970005.1 Durusdinium trenchii | reverse complement strand
GCTCTCTCGGCTCCAGTTGCGTGTCTTCCTGGACGACTGGTCTCATGTCTTGAGACAACCTTCAATCGAATGAGTTCCGAAATGAGCGCAGTCAAGTCACGGCCTTCATCACTGAGAACCATCGCACCTGTGGACGAACAATGGTTGATGGCAGCTGTCAACACACGAATCGTCGAAGCTTGATCTACATAGATTGCAGCTGTTGCTATCATCCCGTGCGTTCGATTCCACATCACAACATACCTATACATGTTTGGAGACTTTGGATGGGTGCATAGGTTGGCAATATCCATCTGGATCTCATTGGTGACTTGATCTGTTCGTTTTGGTGCTCGTTTCAATCCCTTGCTCATGAGACAGACTGCACAGCTTGGATCATAAGGTGTGTGACTCTGCAAAATGTGCTTAGCTAGTCTGTTACCTCGTAGCTCGATGGGATATTCGAACTCGAACTCAGGCTCTGACTCAACGGTGCAAATGACTTCCTTTTTGCGCACGGCGTCGAATGCTGGATTCGAAAAATGCGCTCTGGCTCTTATCGGCGGCTCTACTCCCCTTTTGGGAGGAACCTGGACGCTTCGGACATCGCGTCCTACTTCGCGTCTTCCCTCTTGTCCGAAAACTTGGACAGATGCTCCTGCAGTTGCTTGCGGTACGCAATCTCTTCCTCGGACAATGGCGCTTGAAGCGCTTCTGGCGGCGTAGCGGGACTCTCTCCCATCATCACCGTCGGTTCCGACGTTGCCTTTGGCGCTGGTGTCAGAACCACTCCTCCCGCTTTCGGTGGCACTGCGGGTTGCTCGAGAGAAATTCGTCTCGCCTTTCTCAAATTCTCTCGATCTTCCTCTTCTGCCCTCCATTGCAGAAGATCTTGTTTTCCTTTCTCGAACTCTTCCTGCCGGCGACGCTGAACCTCCTTTCCATGCTCCAAGGCTTGTGCCATCCTCTCTGACCGATACAGCGCCTTTGCCTTCCGGCGTTCTTCCTCTTCTTTCGCTTGGCGATTGAGTTCCTTCTCCCATTCGATCGCTCCTGCCTGTCGCTCGGATGCTAGCTCTGATCGAAAAAGCTTCTCGCGCTCCTCGTCGGTCAGATGTGCCAAGTACTTCGGTACTCTCTTGGCGCCTGATCCTGATGCCGTGGGCGGCTTCTCCTCTTCGAGGGTCCCGGTATCCCTCTTGAGGTCTGCTGCCTTGAGGAGATCTCTGGCTTTTTGAGCTAACACCTCGTCTGCCACCGCTTTTTGCTCTTCGGTGAGCGGTCGCGATTTCGCTTTGGGTCTCGTCGTTGGTGTCGGTGGCGTTTTTGGGCCTGGAATCGGTGGAGTTTTCGGCTCCGGAACTCCAGTCTGAGCAATCACTTCCAACATCTTCTCCTGATCGACACTTACCGGACTCGCTGGTTCCTTCGGCTTGGCAACTGCCGGGCTTGCCGTCTCCTCCGGTCTGTCGACTACTGGATCCGTCCACCCCGGGGGTGGACCCGGTGGGGGTTGAGGTCCCACCGGCTTTGCCTTCGCCTTCATTGGCAGCAAGGATGGGGCTGGTCTCGGTGTCCTTCTGGTGGTCTCGTGAAGGCGTAAATTCTCTTCTGTCAAGGTCAGGACTTGGTGACCTGCTTCCGATCCAGAAGTGGATGCAGCCTCTATCGATACCGCTGCATTGCTTGAAGGACGCCAGATCGCTCGGACCTGGGACGTGTACTTCACATTCCCCGGCTCCTCGGGCTTCCTTTTCATGTAATACGCGGTTCCCGGTTTTATGTCCTGTCGTCGCGTCGACACTCCCCCCTGCGCATCCGCATGGATACGCACGATGCTCTCGGACGTGATCCGCTCGTGGCCAGTTAAACCAGACGAAGCGCTCTTTGGACCTTTGGTCGGTGTTGGGGTGCTCTCCGGAAGAGCTCCATGAATCTCTTCCAGGTTCCCAACATCTGAGGCTTCTGAACCGGTGAGGCTTACCATCGTGACTCCCTTCTGATGCGACATGGAAGATGGGATCTCGACGAACTCTTTTCTCACCTGAGATCTTGACGAAGTCGCCGACGACTTCGCCTGTGGACGTGCCTTGGGGGCTATCCACGCGCGATGTCTGTTTTGGATCATGAACTCGCCCTTGGCTGAGATCCTGGAGGCCTGCACCTCTCTCTCGATCAATCGCAGCTTGACAATCCGCTCTCGCCGCGGGGCTTTGGTGTGATGCTTCAACACCTTCTGGACTGACCCCTTCGGTAGTGGGTCGTCCACCGTCACAGTCCACGACCGTCGCAACGATGGTCCCTTCCGAACCGCTTGCTGAAGACCTGCCTCTCGATCCGACCGGCGCTGCTGTCTCAACGCTCGCTGTCTGGCGCGATTCCTGATCCGCTTCTCCTCGTCCTTCTGATCTTGTCGATGAAGCCAATTTGACCAGGCTTTCATCCGAAACTTCACTTCCTGCTCGGATGTTGCTTCCTGATCTTTCTCTTCCGCGACAAAAGGCTTCTCTGGGATCTCGGGCTCTGGAAGATCCTTTGGATCTCCTGACTCGCGCTTCTCCGTCTCCAATCCCTTTTCCTTTACTGTCTCTGAAGGCTTCTCGGTAACTTCTGTGCTCCTCTCGGGTTCCTGTTCTGGAGGTTTCACGATCACTTCGGTACTCTCCTCTGGTTCCATCGTGACAAGGACAACTCTCCGCGTCTCTTCCTTCGGTTCCGATGACTCCCTTTCCGCATCCTGTTGCTCGACTTGAGCGATCACAGTGCCTGGCGCTGGCTCGGTCGCTTCTTCCATGACCGTGTCCGGACTCTGTTCTTTCTTCTTCTCTCCGCTCAACTCCGTGGTATCGACCCAAGCATCCGAAGGCATGCTCCACTCGACGAAACCTGGGCTGGACGGGGTCCGCACAGTCAATGCGCTCGTGCACCGAACTTGAACCTTCACGCTCTGCAACATGCAAGACCGAATCTTGAACTGCTTCACGCATGGTCGAATAACGAACAACACGGTGCGAACTGGGTTCAACATCGGACGTGTAATGCAACGAATGCAGTGACGATGACATGTCAATGTCAATGACTCCTGGGTGGACAATTGAGATCCAAGGCGCGTTACACCAGAGAAAAATGTCAAGATGAGTTCTACTACTCTTAGTTCTGTTTGGAACCTGGTCGTGACCTCCAAAATGTGAGAGGGACAAACATGGTGGCTTCGCCGGTTTATCTACCTCTCTGGAGGTTCGGGAACAGCTCTTGCCAGGTGAACATGAAAACGTCCAACCTTTACTGGCAAGAAGTGCAACACTCAGCAAACTAACTTGTCCATATCCGATCAAACCTGTGACTCTGAGCTTCTGCGGCCTCTGCAGTTGGCTGCCAGCGCAAATGCTGCGCGACAATGGTGACAGGCTTGAGCTAGCAGGTGCTGCGGGCGACGGCGCGGCGGCTCTCGACGAAGCAGCAACAGGCGAAGCAGCACAAGGCGACGACGCGGCAGCTCCATCGCAATCTACAAAGCTAACATGCCTACTTTTGAGAGCATGCGTGCTGAACTCTGCTTCGACACACCGATTTAAGATCATTTCCTGTCCGTTGGCTGTGGTGCACCGTTCGTTGACGGCCCACTCCCTGCAAATCTGCAGGTATCCCTCATCCACTAGACTTTGACTGATCAAGTGGACGCTTGCCCCACTGTCCACCAAAAAGTGTGGATCAGTGGCATCGGCGTCCGCGACACTGGATGTCGTCAGTCGGTTGCCATAGCTGTGAAGCTGGTTCAGTAGGACATCGGGTGGTACTGTCATGTCTAGCACACAACCCATTCCGAGAATGTCTTCTTCATCCTCCTCTCCTACACTGGCACGTGCTCCTTTCGGTTTCCCGCCTTTCGGTCCTTTTCCGCCCTTTGGTTCCCCTTTGCCTCCTTTGGGCTTGCCACCTTTTGGGTTTCCTTTCTTCTTTGGGTCGTAAGGCGAATGTGAACGATCCTTTCCACCTTTTGGTTTGCCACCTTTCTCATTGCCTTTTCCTTTTCCTTTGTCCTTATCGGTACGCTTTGGTGACTTTGACCAACAATCTTTCTCAACATGTCCTGGCTTCCCACATCGGCGACATCGAATCTCCTTGCCTTTGCCTTCACCCTTTGGTGTGCGCTCTTTCCCTCCTTTGGGGCTTCCCTTGGGTGGTCGGTCATACCCAACAGGATTTCCTTTGTGATTGTCTCTGGAAAAGTCGAGTGCTTTCGATTGCTGTTCATAGAACTCCAATGACTCCATCAACTCTCGTAAAGTCGAAGACTTCCCGTGGAACGCAAGGTGTCTGTGAATTTCTTGCGGTAGGCACCTCATCATGACCATGATCTGGTCCACCTCCATCATCTGGAGATCTGCGAATGCTGCACACTGATCTCGCAAGCGTGCAAACTCCTGCGTAAGGAACAAACATGTGTCCAACGGGTTCTTGATACTCCCTGCTGATGGGCATCCAAGTTGCTTCAATCCATTCACATCAAGTCTCATCACTGCTTCCCTCAGTGACAGTGCTTCCGCTCGAGTCGTAACTCCAAGCAAGTTGTTGATTCTCCTGAACAGCTCGTATCCGCACGTGAGTCCTCCCTGCTCTCGTTCCTGCAGGACTGCGAGGTCCAATCCCCTCTTGTATCCTGACATTGCTTGTTTCATCCAGTGATACAGTTTACTACTCCTCACTGCGGCTTCCGGGGCAAGTTTCCCTTGCTCAATGGTGGTTGTTTGCTTCACTGCCTCTTGCAATTCTGCTGCGTAGCACTCGTCCAAAAGACACAACCACGATCCAAATCGCTCTCTAAAGGATAACCAGGTGTTGATCTCATGTCTCCTTCCTGAATCTTTGATCTCAAGTTGTGGACAGTTCGGTATGTAACTCTCCATCTTTCCTCCACTGCTTCCAGAATATTTTGAGTCAGATTTCTTGGGTGCTGAGGTGAACAGTGATCCTGCTCTCGGTGTATTGGACGCAGCAGCTTCTTCTGCAGCTTTTCTCTCCTCTTCTGTCTTTCTCTCACGCTCATCCGCTTCGCGTTGAGCTTGGTCTTTCAGGACATCAGTCTGCATCTGAACCAAACCTGAAACTAGCTTGGTCAGTTCTGAAATTTGTGCTCCTTGTCCAGCGATCAAGTTCTGCTGTTGAACAATATTCTGATGCTGGTTTCTCAATACTTCGATCAACGCTTCTTGTGTCAATCCCTGTCCTCCGGTAGGACTCGCAGGCATCTGAGGTGAGTTGAAATCATCTTGAAACGTTCTCCCCGTTGGAGTAGGGCTGTTCGGTACCGGTATCCCTGCAGCAGCATTCTCTGCTAGATCTGGTGGTGGAGATCTTTCTCGATCTGTATACTCTTCCATACTCACTGGTCGCCTCCTCGTTGGCGATGCTGTCCGTTGCTCGGTTGGACTGGACATTCTTCCTGGAAGCTCCACGCTCCGCTACCACGAAAAACTCCGGATAGCAACCTTACACGGTAGACTACCTACCTCCCCTGGATCTTCAGCTCACAACAGGCTCTCACACACTCGTCCGGTACGGTACGAAACCTTTCCCTTGTACTTCCGAATACTTCGGAAAACTTCAAACGAAATTTATGCATCGCAAACTGCAAGCATCGAGCGAGGTGGACATCCCGACATGGAATTTCTTCACAGCACCTTTCTCGACCTGTGTACCCTTTCACACTCACTGGTCGCCTTCTTGTTGGCGACGCTGTCCGTCGTTCGGTGGGACTGGACATTCTTTCTGGGATCTCTACGCTCCGCTTCCACGAAAAAGATCGGCTTCCGACCACCGACAAGCCGTTTTTGAACAGTTTTGAACAAAATGTTATGCTGCCGCCTCTCAGAAACTGCAAACGAAGTTTGCGATGCATGCGGACATCCCAACATGTAATTTCTTCATTCTTGCCCAGTAGCTCTCTTCTTCTGCAGTTTCCTCAGCATTCGCCCCAGCACGTCTGTTCTTGCAGGGTCAGTCCCATCCTCGAGTTTGAGTGAGACCTCAACACGAAAGCTGATCTGATGAAAGGAGCCAAAGCTGCCCAAAGCTTGCATCAAAAATTTCTTCATAAGCTTTCGCTGTCATAGGCGCCCTCGGGATGGGGGATGGTGTTCGAACGAGCATCTTTCTTCAAAGACTTCCATCATGACACAAGGATTGTTTTGCAGCAGGCATACACCAGTGAGTTGGGTCCAGTTGGGACTCAGCTTGATCTGTTCTCTGCGGCTGCTCGTGGCTCGGTTGGAGAAACGCAAACAGGGCAGCCATGGCACTACAGACGCGTCGAAGTCTTCCCCAGTGCCTGATCATCTCATGGGGCAAATCTCGAAACCAACTCCTCTGAGGCTCAATTCTGCAAGTCTTCTATTGAGCGTAACACGTGGAAGGACACTAATGTGGCGCGTATGGACACTGAAACGCGCTTGACTGTGCAGTGTGTGGATAGTGGCTTGGAGCATGTGCAGAGAAGCCCCAAGTTTTGAGTGTGATGCTGTCTGTAGCCTGCTTTGCTTGAGAGCACAGACACACAGTCAAACCGACTGTTGCGTGTTTGGCTCAAGAGCGGGATTCAGAAAAGGGCACTTGCTTCTTTTTGAGAGAAAGGATGAAGAAATTCCATGTCGGGATGTCCACCTTGCTCGATGCTTGCAGTTTGCGATGCATAAATTTCGTTTAAGTTTGTTTGTGAAAGATTTGGAACCTGGCGGTAGTACAACATTTTGTTTCTTAATTGTTTGAAAGCGACTTGTAGCGTAGTCGGAAGTTTTGAAAGAGTTCTTTGTGTGTGGAGATGCTTTAAGAGACTTTTAATATGTTTTTGCGTATTCTTTGTATAGTTTAATGCTACGGGATATGTTTTGGCTCAAGGCCAATTCGTTTGGCTAGTGTGAGAAAAGGGTGCGAGTGTCTGAGAGCAGCTTGTGCAGCGTTTGAAGTTTTCCGAAGTATTCGGAGGTTTGAGAGAAAGTTTTCGTACCGTACCGGACGAGTGTGAGAGAGCCTGTTGCGAGCTAAAGATCCAGGGGAGGTAGGTAGTCTACCGTGTAAGGTTGCTACCCGGAGTTTTTCGAAGGAGAACTGTTTGTAGGGTTTTCTCTGAGCCGTTTTTGTGAGCCATGGAGAATGTGACTCCAACGAGTCCAGCTGTGACGCTTGGACCACCGGCTGAAGCCTCGAGTCCGCTTGGAGTGAGCCCTGGACCTCAGACTTTTCCAATGAGTCCAAGTGCAGAAGGTCAAGATCATACAAGTGTGGTACCTAGTTCGTCTTTGGTTCCTTCTTTGGCGAACGCACCTGGTTTGAGTGTTGGACCACCATATGCATGTCAGTCTTCACTGAGTTTTGACCCTTTGCAAGCGAGAGATCCTTGGCAGAGTTGGCATTCTGGTCCTGGAAGCCAGCGAGATGTGACTCAGGCGTTGTGGGCTCAGCATGGACCAGCTACAACTTCAGTTCGTTCTGTGAATCCAATGAGTCAGCCTTATAGAGATTTTTCAGGCCATTCTGGAGATGGGGTGACTGCAGGTCAATCAGGAGATGGTGGTAGGTCTTCACAAGATGTTTCTGGTGTTGGAGGATCTGGACAGGGACGAGATGCCACCTATGGACTTCCACCAAACTGGGACTGGAACATTCCACCACCTCAACCCTCACAAGCTCAGGGAGTAGATCCAGTTTTGGCAGGTTTGATGCAACAACAGCTGCAATTGGGACAGACTTTGATCGATGTTATGAGACGAGGAAACCAACCACAGCAGCCACAACAACCCCAGCAACCACCTGTTGGAGTCCCTGAACGTGAACGACTCACAATGGACACAAAGTGGATCCCAGCAATGCCACTACCTTCGTTCAAGCAGTGGGTTAGTAGGTCTCGAGAACTTTCTGGGTTCAGGGATTGGGCAGAGAAGCTAGGAGGTTGGCTGGCACTCATTCACGATCAGTATGGCCCAGAGTTGAGGGAGGCACTTCGCATGGAAGAGCCTATTGTCTTGCGAGGAGCAGATCAGGAGCTCAGGGCAAGGCGATTTTTTCATCTGATTCAGCAAGCCTTCACAGGATATCCGCAATCAAATCATGGCCCGAGGGGCAGCTGATGCAAACGGCTATGAACTTTTCAGATTGATTCGACGGGAGTTCTCAATTTACAGTAGGCAGGAGGCCCTTTACTACAGAGAGCTTGTTTTGAAGTTCACTGTCAAGAAACCTTCGATTGATGGTTTGATTGATGTGCTTCGAGAGATCCAGACCGAGATCGAATCATTTCACAGTATGCTTGAGGCAAGTGTGATGGCCAGAGCATTGGTTGATTTGAGGATCAATGAGGGGGATCAGTTTTTGCTGTATTTGAGGAATTTGCCTGAAAAGGTAGCTGAACATGTGCAACTCATCAGCGGTGCAGGGACTGTCCAGCAGCTTTGGCGAGCGGTGACAGAGTATTACATCCGCAGTCGTGCTACTGGAACCATGGAAAGGGCACATGCTGTTCAGGGTTCTCCCATTCGAAGCAAGGGTTGTTTCAACTGTGGAGATCCTGGCCATATGCAATCAGAGTGCCCCAAACCAAAGCGCTGCAAGCACTGTGGGAAGAGCGGCCATGTGGCCTCAGATTGTTGGGAGAAGCATCCTGACAAGAGACCGTCCAAGAACACCAAGGACACTGGAGCAGATCCTGGCAAGAAGTCTTTTCCATCCAAAGGAAAAGGAAAAGGCAAGAGCAAAAGCAAGGGCAAGGGCAAAGGAAAGAAAGGATGCAAGTTGAGAGAGCTTGAGGACGAAGATGAAGAGGGCGAATGGGAGTTTGAAGACCCCGAGGAAGGCTTGGTTGGTGATGAAGACCAGGTAGCAATGGTAGTGACTTCGAAAAGTTCGAGTACTGAGGGGGGAACCACTTCCAATTCTGAGCCGGTAGTTCACAGTGTCACTCATCCTCTCGAGTACTTGTTGAGTACTCAGGGCTTGGGAAAGGATCTCAAGACCCATTGGCTTGTCGATTCAGGTGCCACTTGTCACATTGTTGCTGAGGAATGGTTGAAGCTTTACAAGGTGAAGTACTGGTACCCAGGTTCAGCTCCAATCCTGAGAGGTGCAGGGGATCATATTCTTCCCACTGCAGGGATGGTAGACCTTGAGTTCAAGGTAGGTAGGACCCCTGTAGTCATGCAGCGAGTAGTGGTAGCTCGAATCAAGTTGAATGTGATCAGCTGCTATGCCCTGTCAGAGACAGGATGGTTGACTCGCCTTGGAGGAGCACGAGAGAGTGTCCTCGAGAATGGTCAGGGCACCAACTTTCCTCTGAGGATCTGTGAACGTGCTTGGTGGCTGAAGGTTGATCTGATTTCAAAGCCTAGTCAGGCCAGACGCGGAGGGAAAGCGACCAAAGGTCCTGCTCCAATGGAGGTTGATGAGGTGAAAGGTCCCCCATCGAACCCAGAAGAAGAGATGAGAGAGACCCAGACCCCTGAAGCACGAAGCACTGAGAGTACGGTCACACCACATACACAGTACAGAAACGACAGAAACGAGAGTGAAACGCCAAACGATGCAGTGACTGAACAGGCACGACCAGTTTCTAAGGCAGGGAAGTCCAGAACTAAGGGTCGAGAAGTGAGGAGCACTCAGCCTGGTTCTTTGCAGTCGTTTTCGTATGTTTGTCGTATGTTTCGTTTTTGTGGTGATGAGCCTGTTTCTTTTCCAACTTTGTCTTTTGATGATGAGCCCGATACGTTTGAGAAGGGGAATGAGGATGACCAGGGAGATTTTGCCTCTTTCAATTCTGAGTTTGACGCCTGGGAGGTTGAGTCGAACTCCTCTTTTGTGAGCTGTGAGAGCCAGTTTTTGGATTGTGACTTCTTTTCCGAAGGTCCGGACGGGGATCCGGAGGCTTTTTCGGAGGTTTTTGGGAGATCTGAGACGGATTTTGCTTCTCTGCTTGCGTTCTGGAGGAACCAGGAAAGGTTTCCGGGAGGTTCGGAGGTGTCCGAACGGGTCCGGATGTTCCGTGGGTTACCGAAAACCGTGGATTTGGAGAGTGATGACATGGAGGAGTACACTCCTTCCATCCCCGATCAGGTAGGTCCGGAGGCGGAGGCTGAAGGTCCGATGGTTGAGGCAGGTTCCGATGTCGATGAACCACCTGGGGAGTTGCCCCATTATGACCCTGAAGGTCCACATTCGTCGGATTTGGAGGATCCATCACCCGAGCTGGAAGGCAGTTTGTTGTATGAGCACGAATGTCGAGGACATTGGCCGTATGACCGAGGGTGTGATGCGTGTGTTCAGGCAAGAGGTCGGACGCCCGCACGGAGACGAAAGGACCAGGAGTCAAGCACATGTGATCTTGCAGCTGACATCATGTTTGTAGGTGGAAGGCACTGGAAGGTGTTGGTTACTTCTGCTCATGATTCAGACTGGCATGATTGGTATGGTGGTTTTAGGTGGTGACCGGGAGAAGGACGTGAAGTCCACTGTCTCTGTTTTGAATGAGATCGGTGTTGGAGGTTTGTCTTTGGAAGTGGCCACTGACAACGAAGCCTACTTGCTGAACCTGATGCAGAGGTCTCTGAGAGAGTCCATCTGTCGAGGCTTCCACTGCAGGAACATTTCAGAGAATCGCCCACAGGCCAAAGGTGTAGAACGTGCTGTGGGGATCATGAAAGAAGGTTTGTTCACCAATTGGTTGGCTCTGGAAGCTCATTTAGGCATGAGGTTGGCTTTGGAATCACCTCTGATGGGGTATCTGGTTGGGTACACCTATAGGACTTTCAATGGTTTTTGTGAGCGCAAGTGGGGTGGCACTCCTTTGGAATCTCTGAGAGAGAAGAGAGGAGGTCAGATACCACGAGCTTTTCCTTTTGGGATCATGGGTTTTGTGAAGCCAGTTCACGCACAGAAGTGGCAAGGCCAGAGGATGGTGCTTGGTGCTAATTTGGGGGCCAGGTACAGCACAGGTGGTGGTTGTTTGGTTTACCCTGTTTCTGTTGACTCCATTGGAGTGAGGGAAGTGATCAAGGGTCACACTTTCAGAGTTAGGGACCAATCACCATGGTATGACGTGAACGTCTTGTTTCCTCTGCTTGCGGGTGCTTATGTTGATCCCAGAAGTGGCGAACAAGCTCTTCCTCCGCCACCAGTTCATGATCCGGAGAGGTCAGTGAAGAGGCCACTTGAGGACTCAGGTGGTGCAGGTGCAGGTGGGGAGGTTCCAGGTGAAGAAGGGGATGGAGACATGGAGGTCGAAATTCCTTTCCCAGATGGGAGCTTAGCTCCAGAAAGGGGTGGAGAACCTATGGACCTTGACATGATCTTGGATCGAGTCATCCAGCACGCCCAGAACGAGGCAATGAATGAGTTCTTGGCAGGTACCTCCAGGTGTGATCAGGTTGTGGGTGAAGTTGAGGCAGAAGGCAGTTTGGGGGAAACCAAATCGATGTACAGATCGCTGAGGGTGTGTGTGATGAATTGACAGGGCACCCCATCGCGCATGACCAGGTTGTTGAAGGCATTCGCGCAGAAATGGTGCAACTGGAGACATTGGAAGTTGGTGACACCTATCCTGAGAAGAAGGGTCGCACCATCGCAGTTGAGCATGAAGTGCAAATCCTCACGGCGAGGTGGGTTTTTACCCAAAAGACTGCAATCCTTTGTCGTGCCCGGTTGGTCGTTCGCGATTATGCCTCTGGTGCTGAAAGCGCTTTTCGATCTGGCATCTATGCCCCAACAAGTAGTTTTAGACTCACTGCGAGTGGTCCTTGCCTTCTCAGTGGTTGAAAGCATGAGCCTTCTTACAGCTGACGCGTCGACAGCGTTCATGTATGCACCTGTTGAAGCTGATGCGTGTGATTTGGTTTTGCTTCCTGCGAACATCACTGTGAAGGGCCAACGAGTCATCTTGTGGCTGAAAAAGGCCATGAATGGCTTGAGACGTGCTCCATTGTTGTGGTTCTTAGAGCTTCAGAGGACAATCCGTGACTTGGGCGGAGACGAGACCTTTGAATCAACGTTGTTCAGAGTGAAGACCGACACCCAGTTTTTGTTGGTTCTTGTTTACGTTGACGACTTGCTTATAGCCAGCAACGACGTTGAAGGAGGTGAGAACTTCTTGCGTGCTCTTCAAAAGATCTGGAAGATCAAACGCACGGGAAGTATTCCGTCTGGGAAGAAAGGACTCCTTGAATTCTTAGGCCGCACAATCTACAGGCTCCACGATGCCGAGGAGTGTCTGTATTTTGGAGTGTCTCGAAGCTACATGGAGGGAATCTTCGTGTCTTGGGAAGAGAAGCTCAAAGAATCCACTGGTTCGGCTATGCCCAAACTGGAGGAGCTGCTTAAAGATGCAGAGAAAAAGTTCGGGACGTCCGAACTGTCCGCCACGGAAGCCCAGCGCTACCGTAGGGTCTTGGGACAACTTGCATGGGCAGCGCTCTCCAGGGCAGACCTTGCTTTTCCTGTTGGGTTTTTGAGTAGGTTTCAGTCGAAGCCCCATGTCCCCGCGGAGGTTTGTCTTCGTAGCTTTCTTCGTTGGTTGAAGGGTCATTTGCATTTTGTGCAGCAGATGCCCGCCAGTTCACCACCCGTGTTGACTGAAGAAGGGGTCGTTGTAGGTTTTTGTGATGCTTCATGGAATGTGACCAGCGTGTCTGGTGCTGTGATTTCTTGGCGTGGATGCTGTTTGAAGTGTTTCAGTAGGAGACAGGAGGTCCCCGCGTTGTCGTCTGCAGAAGCAGAAGCGATCGCCATCACGGAGGCTAGCAAAGAACTTGTAGCTCTGGGGATGTTGATCGAGACAGCGCGTGACGGAATCCCTCTTGATGAGATCGGCATGCCAGCCAAGACCACAGGAAGCATGAAGTTGCATTTATACAACGATGGGAAGGCGGCTATTTCCATTTCTACCATGGAGGGTTTGCTTCGACGTGTCAAGCACATGGAACTGCGAGCACATGGCAGGTCAGTGGGACCGGCAAAACGGTCAACACGCCCTTGAAGGAGGTGATCATGGGCGTATCCAAGGTGGTGAGCCAATTGGACGGCACGGTGACCAAGCAGTCCAAGTCCCTCGAGAAGATCTCGACGCTTCTTGAAACGCTGTGCTCGTCGATGAAAGAGTTGATTTCTGTAGAGCAGAAGAAGTCAACATTGGTGTCACAGATGTCGCAGGCGGCAAAGGCCACATCTATGACGGGCACGCCGACCATCCCAGCAAGCGTGCCTGGTATCGCACCTCCAGGGTCTGCTCCAAGCTGTTTGGTGACTCCTCCGACGACCGGTGGAGCTCCGCAAGCCACTTTGGGCACCGGCAATGTGGCATCGACATCGCCACCGCCGGTCCCCAAGCTTATGCCCACGAATCTTACGCCTCCGACGCCCTCGGGTTTTTCTCCGGCTCCGGCCTTCATGGGTCAGAACTATGGACCACCTACGGCGCCAGCAGCGGGGTACACCAGCACCCCTATGACCCCAGGGACATCCGCTTCGGGATCAGATGGAGGTCCGCCTCCACCGCACTGGAACTGGAAGAGGGTGAGATTAGCCGACGGCTCCTGGGCTTGGGCGGAACCCGGTCAAGGAGATGTGTGATCTTGAAGAGATCAAGATGCCTCGACTTCAGGGGATGTAAGATCCTACGAAGCTCGAGTGTAAAGGCCATTTTTTGCTGACCGCGGCCAGCCCACCTTGGTGGAAAAAGGGTTTGCTCAGAGGGATTTGACATTCGATTTGCAGTTGTTCAATTTGATCTTGTGAGATTCAGATTGAACCCTGTTTGAACTTCAGTTGACCTTCACTTGAACTTCCTGATGTCTTGTTCAAGTTTTCTTGTTGAGTCAAGGGCATGCACGTGTGTGATCTTGAAGGGTTGAAGTTTTGTGCTTTGCTATGTCTGAACTTGCCAGGATGAAAGGGGATGAGGTCAGGAGTTCAGCGAGAGAAGAGACCAAGGGTTGAGAACTGCAGGAATCAGTGATGTCATTCTCATTTACATCAAGGGATCATGGCCAACAGTAGAAAAGGGTTTGTAGCTAGCAGGGGTTCTAGCTTCCTTTGATTGCTGTGAGCTTTGGACCGTGTGACCTTTGATGTCGAGTCGATTGGTTGCAGTTGAAGTGAAGAGAAAGGGTTTGGAAGTTTGAGACATGCTGTGGAAGTCGAACAGTAGCCCAGGGTTTGTATCTAGCAAGGGTTGGCTAGTTTCCTTTTCACTTGCTGTTTGATGCTGTGTGAAGCTTTTGGCACGTTGAATGTGACAGGTTTTGTCTTCAGGAATCTTCGTTTGCTTGACCTGTCAGGTGACCACTTGAGACCTTGTATGGTTTCAGGGTCCCAGTGATGACAGAAGCAGAGGCGAAGAGCTGGCTCAGCGCAGCTCTCTGAAGCCCTGCTGTCTGAGGGACCTTGAATCCTTGTTGCTTTGCTTGCTTGGTTGAAGCATGGTTGAGTGGTTGATCTTGATTCGAACTTGCTTGAAGCTTGTTGTTCTCGATTTGTTGACGTTTGATCGACCTGAGACCATTTTGAACCACAGGAGTTGAGATCTTAGTTGATGCTCGAACCTTAGTTGCTCAGAGAAAACGAATTGAAGAGAAGAAGAAGACAGGAAGACCAGGAGAAGGTACGAGGTGACCCAAGAAGGGGTGTGAAAAGTGTGGGTAGCACGCCTGTACAGTGTGTGGATCACCTAGTACCTCTTTGTAGTGGAACTTTTTCGTTTTCTGTCCTTGGGGTTGGAGCCGAGTAGGGATCTTCCTCCTTGGAGTGTGTTTGCTTTGACCACCTTAGCAGGACTAAGTGGAATGTGACCAGAAGTGGCTAGGAGCATGTCTAGAGAAGCCCTAAGTATAGAGCTGTAGCGCTTGAGATGAGCTGTGTATAGCCTAGCTTTGCTTGAGAGTGTTTGGAGATGCTTTCTTGTACTTTTAGTATGTTTTGGACGACTGTGACCAGTCAGACCTCTTCAGAGAAGAGAAGGACGAACAGACATACAGTCAAACCGACTGTTATGTTTGGCTCAAGAGCGGGATTCAGAAAAGGGTCGCGCTCGCTTCCGTGTTTTCACATTTCTGACTGCTGTTGTGACGTGTCTGTCTCCCTGGGTTCACCTCCATCAGAGGGCGCTCCTGTTCGGGCCAGCGATGCTTGCTGCCATCTCCGCCTTATGCCTTTGAGCGCTTGTGCGCCTGGTGCACCTGCCTCTGCTTGCTCAGCTGGAGGACAACTGCTTGGGCAGTCGCCCTCCGCCATATTGTTGTTGTCCTGGATGTGGTCGCGGTGCCTTGGCAGACCGCTCAGGCTGTGATGTCGGCGGGCTCAGTCATCGCACTTGCGGCTCCGGTGGCTACGGCGGGGTGCATCTAGCTCTTCATTGGCTTGAGAGCAGGGAGAGGCCACAGGGAGGAGACTTGCAGACTGGGAGCGGACCCCATCCACTGGCTCGTAATGTCCTTGAGAGGACACTGAAGAGGAGTCATTGACCTCCCATACACTGGCTATCTCATGCTCCTCTTGTTGTTCGACGACTGAGTCATCAGTTGCAGCTTCTTCTTCCTTGTAACTCCATCTTAACTCGACTAAGGTGACTTGCGCAGAACCTGCACACACAGCGCCTCCACTCGTGCAAAAAAAGTTGCAGCTTCTTCTTCCCCATCCTCGGCACCCTCATTGACGGGCTTGGGTGAGTCACAGCTGCTGATTTCGCGCACCGGTGTCTCATCCTCACCGACTGGGAAGGTGACCGTACGGTGCTGCGGGCTCAGATGCCTGGGCGGAGGAGCTTTCTTCTTCTTCTTCTTGGCTGCTGCCCGAGACTGGTTGGTCATGAAAGTTTTGTACGCTGTGCGCGCTGTCAGGCGATGGAAGAAGACTTGGCTGACCACCGGAACTGAGAAGGTCGAGGTCATCAGAGGCCAAGCTGCCAGCAGGCTCGCCAGTGGCCTTTGGCAGGACGCCAGTAGCATCCTTCCTGGAGCATCCCTGGTGCCGGGGGCAGCAGCAGGGAGGAGTCCTCTCGATCAAGTGTCGGTTCACTCCGCCGTGCATCATAAAAGCAGATTTTATGCAGGGCTTCAAACTGGTGCAGCCTTGCCTTGTTGCTACATCACATTTGCCAGGCGGGTAGCGGACAGTGCTGCCGACCGTGAAACGTGAGCCACCTGCTTTGCTGACCGTATGAAGCAGACGCCAAGCTCCGGGATGACTGGTGTCTGAGACGATGAGCCAATCAGGGTTGGCAAGCCCATCTGCTGCATAGCCAAACAAAAGCCCGCGCCATGGAGTGGGTGGGTATGATTCAGGAACTGGTTTTGTTCGCCTTGCGAGAGGCAACCTTGCTTTGTGAGAACCAGCCTGAGGCGTCTCACCTTCCCTTCATAATGTTCAGCAAGGCACAGGGGGGCTGGCCCCTCCCACAGCAAATGTGGCTCGGTGGCCTTGAGAAAGGCGGCAGTCTCAGCTTGAACATCTAAATCGCCAATTTCAAAGGTCCCCGCAATTTAGGCAGTGCCAGGCACAGTGTCGCTAGTGTGCAGGGTGCAGGCACCATGCAGAAGTGCGGCAATCACTTGTGCGGCGCCCTCAAGACCATGCATGTTGAGCGGGCACGCTAGCACCGTTAGGTCCGTGGCTCTGCTAAGGGCAACATTGGCTCTGGTGTAACATTCTTTGTCGAAGTCTGACCTGTTGGAGTGGCCACTGAGAAAGCTGGAACCTTGACCGCTGTCTCGACGTTGGTATTGCGGCGGGACTGGTGACAGAAGCTACGAAGGCTGTTGGCACTTTCCTTTCTAGTGGTCAGAACAAGAATGTTGTCTGGTTCCTCGGCCTGGACTGGTAGCCATGATTCAATCTGGAGGTAAACTGCCCTCGTGGATTCTGGCGGGGGATCGGCCCGGGTTGCTTCACGAGGGTCATGATGGATCCATTGCACAAACCTCAGCCCAGTGGGCTTCTGCTCGTTCTGCCGTATGGAGCCTGTTCCTATTTGCCACCGCCCATTTTTGCAGCTACAGAGCATTGGATATTGGATGCCTATGAGGGGTTCGTAGACCTCCTGCGCAACCCGCGCGCTGGTCGGAAGCATCACACGCCACTGATGGACACCTGACACGCCAGATCTGTCCGAGGCAAGGCTGGCTTGTTGGAACTGGTAGCAATGCCCAGGCCTCGTGATGGCATATCCAAGGCCTGCAAGGAGGCCTTCTGGTGTGCGGAAGTCGACTTTTCCGAGATCTTTGTGGCTGCTTGCAGTGCTGCTACCGGAGAGGAGCTGGGGCAGTGCTCTTCTGTGTGCCATTGGCGTCCCAGACAGCCACGGCTTGCTTCATCTCCGGCTTCAGTCAGCTTGTCGAGGGGAACCTCTGTGCTGCTATATAAGAGGTTGCATAGGACTGCTGGCAAGCCGTGTGGCATATACCAGCGATGCGCCGCTAGGAGGCCAATGGAGGAGCGCTCTATGTTCTCTTAGGTTATCTGCCACCCCTCCGGGACTCTGTTTTGGGTCACAAAGAGCAGTCGAAGGAAAGGCTGCCGTGGGATGGCCGGGACGAAAGCGGACTTAAGGTCCATGTCCTGCTGCGCTTCTTCCCCTACCAGAATGTCAACTTGTTCCATGTGTACCCTCAGCGCCGAGTGCATATGCGCCTTTTGTTCCCACACTAAGCCAGTGGTTGCAATGACAACTTTGGCCTTCAGGATAGCCCCTGAGCAGTACTGCATGGCTATGTCATACCTTGTGCTAGCTGCGTTGGCCATGTTTTCTTCTCGACTTACAGCCCTTACAAAGAGTTTTGCTTGTTCATTGTCTAAGGCTAGCGACCCGAGGAGCTTAGTGATGGCACGACCGGCTGGGTTTTCTTTATGGACCACTCCAATTCTGAGGTTGGTCGTTAAGGCTAACCAAACCGAAAGGAATGTAAGGGATCTCGTTTTCCCCGCACCGAAGACACCTGCAACAGCCAGCGTGGATCTTCCCGTTTGTAGGGCAGCTGCCAAGGAAAATGCTACCGACATGACATGGGCACTGTCAGTGCGGGCAGCTCTGCACAGCTTCATACTTAGCCCAATGGCTGATGGACAATGCCTTGGGGCATCACCCGTGATCAGCAGCGCAAACAAAGAGCAAGGGCTCTGCTGAAGTGCCTCAGCACCATCAAAATGATAGGCAGCTGGACACGAATAGGGTATCCCCAGTGCAGTGGTTTTGTGTTCTAGCGGCATGGCTGCCATTTGCAAGAGGTGGTCCGCTGAGGCCGTGTTGCCTACTTCAGCTAGGTTGAGGATTTGCAGCGGCGTGGTTTGGGGAGTAAGCCTCCTCATACAAGAGGGGAGGCCCCACTTGGCGTCAATGTTCACGCCAAGCTCACTTTGTGTTGGTAGTGGAGCAAACGCGTCTGGGACTGGAATCACGGCTATGACCCATGCTTTCGGACTGCTATGCCGGGCCGTTGACTCTTCTAGGGTTTCTTCCCCTCCTTGTTTAGACTTCTTTTTAGGTTGTGCGGTGTACTCTAGCAGGACTCCTAATAGGGCGAACGCCTCTGCATTTTCTCGCACCACGATGCGATAGACTTTACCCACTTGGCAACCGACATGGACTTTGTCTGGCGGCATGCTGAACAACTGGCGATACTGCTGTTCGGTGGGCTCTTGCGCACAGAAGATGGACGCCCCTGAGTGGGCTGGGAAGGAAATCCGGTATTCGTCCATGTCTCGCAGTCCTTGGGCGACTGGGGTCACTTGAACTATCATATCCTGGCGACGGACGACGGGACTGGTCCAAAGGTGCGTGGCCAGTTGGGCTCCCTCGACAAAGGGGAGCTGCGGCAGGAACAGGACTTCCCGAAGATTTCTTATTCCTGTTGTTCGGGTGTTTGCTATGTATCCAGTGCTTTGGCCCTACTGCCAATTGCAGCAGTGCTTGCTGACCATGTTTGCAACGTTGCCAGCAGTGCTTGCTGATCATGTTCGCCATGTTGCCAGCAGTG
>CAXAMN010022406.1:979488-1021657 GCA_963970005.1 Durusdinium trenchii | reverse complement strand
TGCTTCAGGCTGTTTTGGACCCTCAAAAACACTGGTGGAAAGTCTAGGGGCCAGCCAGTGCCATGATTTCGTGCGGGTCTTCTCCTGAAATCTAGCGATCGGGTTGGACTTCTTGCAACACTTGGAAGCGCCTCTGTGTTTTTTTGGGAGAAACAAAACACCAACACAACCAAGGTCGCAGAGATCTTCCATGTTGACACCAATCGAAGTCGGGGGGGGCAAATTTGCTTTCCCTGAAGGACAAGTTGTGAACAAAAGGAACAGTTGTGAACGGAAAACTGCAGAATTTCTCTCACATCTCATGACAGTCCGTTTCTGAAGAAAAGGATGTATTTCGGAGAAGATGAGGGTGAAGAGCCATTGAGCCATGGGTTGGATCATCCACCCTGTGTTGATGATTTGAACCACCCGGTGGTTGGTGATCCCTGTGTTGATGATCCTCAGGGTGGTTGAAGATCATCTCTTCAAATCCACCAAACCAGCCGCCCCTCCGACCCATCTGCCTCGAAAGCCCGTAGATCAGATCGTCGGCCAAGAGCTTCGGTCCAGCAAAGGCGACCTGAACCAAACAGGTTGTGACCAAAGAAATGATCAAAACTGGATGAGAAGAACCAAAAGTGTGCAACTGAACCCTCAGATCCTGGAGTGTTGATGTTTGGCTCCCAAAAAGAGTGGCACTGAAAGAGACCATTGAATTGTTTTTTCTACTTAATGATGCTGGTAATGTTAAATCACATCATGAGCATCATGATTCTCCCTGCGTCCTACGTTTAGACTGCTCATATCAGCTTTGGACGCTTTGGCATCACCCTACCAGGCGTCCCAGACTTCTAAGGTTTCTCCCCAAGTTCATGGACTCACAGGCCTTTTTCAGATACATATGATACAGCTCTGGGCTCCTGGAGCACTTCCCCCCCCATCTACCTCTCCATTGACCCAACTCTTCACATCTGGCAAGGGAGAAGTGACACTTCTTGCAGTGACCAGCCACATCTGAGATAACTCACACGCCACCCCCCTCACGGATCGCCAGAGGGCGGTCAGATCAGCAAGAGCCACCAAGGCAGGATGCCAACCGTGGTCGAAGGTGGCGACCACCTGCGCAAGGGGAGGATTGACTCTGGAACGTCGGGAGACCGAGACAAATCCAAAGATTCAGTGCATGTCAGGGGATTAAGTTCTGAATAGAAAGTCCATACAAAGTAGATGAATACCCCTCATTGGAGCCCTCGTGACTCTTCATGTCTCCCCTTCTATCTCTGACTCCAAGGCTTCTGACTATACACTGCCAAGGCTTCCAAGCCCAGCAAGCCGGCCCTGCCTGCTTGTAGTGCTCCTCCTTCGCACGCGTCTGAGTCCAGCGATGAAGCCAGCTGAGGAATTGAGAGCTGCTAAGGTCCTCAGGCCAAACATTGGACGAATCAACTACAGTAACCCAGCTGAGGAGCAGCTGTATAACAACTAAGACTACGACCCACCAAGCAAAATGGGCTTGAGGGCTTGGCTGCTTCTCTATACCACTCGAGCTGCCAGTGAGAAGGTTCCTAAGCTCCGACCCCTTGGCGTTTCCACCACCTGCTTGTGATGTGATCTGAATAAAGCACCACCAAGACAGCTTTAACCAACAGAAACGTCGCCAACCACCGATCAGATCGGATCCACTGACCATGCGGCCAGGCAAGGCAAGGCTCAAAGCGCCCAGAACGGCCACGCCCACGGACGTTGTTGCAGTCCACCAGCAGCAGGCGACCGGTGGATCTGTGGACAGAAGGGAGAGGTGCAGTTTGGTGGAAAAAGGGAGGGAAGAACATGGCCAAGACACCTACATTCCAAATATGTGCAAAAAGAAGAGAACTTCTTAGCACTCTGAAGAAAGGGTTCTCCTCATCCATCTCATCGCATCTTGAGTTCACCGACCCCTTGTTGTTGGCTGTGAAAACTTGGGTCTCTCACGATCTCCCTACGTTGACACCACTTCTGATCTATAAGCTCTGAGTCTGGTGAGCAGAGTCTGTCCAAGGACACCCCACTTGCACCAACATGCCCACCCAAACTGCTTTCGAAAGAAAAGAGTGTTTGAACTCAAGGGCTGTTATTTCCAGGGTGCTCGACCAGCATGGAACCCATCTGACCGGGATCAGCCTGCCTTGGCGGCGGGCCGGCGCCAACCGCGAAGGGCGCCGCCCCAGCGGCGCCCAAGACACTGAAACTACCGCCCACTGCAGTTCCACGTCCCATGGCGCAGCATGGAGACGAGCTATTCTGAATTCTTTACAACTTCAAATGGCATGGCCTCAATGAAGCAGCAACTCGACTTGAAATTGTCTGGCAATGAGGAATGTTCAATTTTTTCCGCGTGATACTTGGAGGAGCGGCTGAAGGATATTTAGGGTTTCTTTGGGGTCGTAGGACTTTGGTTAGGATGCTTTAGAAGTGCAGATTCACCGGATTCCCTTTACATTCCTTTCGATTCCGTCGGTGGGCAATGAGTGGGAGTTGTTGGAGATGTTTGACTCGGCGTTTTGCCATCTGGACATGCGCTTCCTTGCAGAAAATGGCTCAAGCGCCGCAAGCCGCTGAAGTAGACCACTCTAGAAGCATATCCTGCCGCAGTAGAAGCCTTGCCTCTCGGAAGGCCAAGGCGGCTGTTGGAGACCCGAAAACAAAGCTGGGGTAGTGAAGCATGCACTCTTGAATTATCTATGATCATGGTTTTCAAAGAGGACAAGAACATGTGATGTTTAGTCTAAGAAATTCCTTCTTCTGTCCCAATCAAGCAACATCAGCTGGAGACCCCATTGACCATCACTTCTTTCTTGCGCTCTTGTTCTCTGGATCAGGTCTTTGCTAAGGTCTTTGTGGAATCTGAAGAGACGCCAGAATGGCTGTGAAGATATCATCTCCGTTCAGCCAATAATGCTCCTCTAATCGTACCCCACACCCACCCCCATAATGTCATTATCTAAAGGAACTGCTATGTAGTGTACAAGACAACAACACAAGATCCTTTGCACATGTTCTTGAGGGATTCTCCCAAGTCTCTATTATCTTCTTTCCTGTTCCTTTCTTAGTGTTTCGATTGTCACTTCTGCTTGTTGCTTGCAAATGACTACAAACTTTCGATAAAACCAATGCCCTTTTGCCATCGATGTATCTCTCTACTTCTCTAGGCGACGTCTTTGGTCTCTCTAAGCATGCCTTGCATCGCTTCCACCGGATCTTCACCGCTTCGACCTCAGAGCTCCAGGACACCCGCAATGCCTCCATGGAAGAACTTCCCCACGCGCGAGCGCCTGAACCGTTGCTGCCGGGAAGACCACCGGTTGATGACCGGTACGGCCACATGGCCCCTTGATTCGCGAATTCGATGGGGTTCCATTCCCTCCTTCCCTTGTTCAAAAGATATAACAAATGCATAACATCATACCCTTGTTCCACTTCCACTTCCTCCTTCCTTACAACGACCACTGATCCACATCTTCCAAACTCGAGATGTGTGCCTTCGATTCCGACTCTGCTGTGACCATGGCAAATCCAGCTGAGTCCACATGTTGTTACAGGGTCTAAGTGGTTTCTGAAAATCTACCAAAACCCTCTGCCAACCTAATGGATCCAATGAAGGATGCCCTGCACTCAGGGGAGGTTGCTCCCACACTCCGAACCGAGAGCATTCCTCAATGCGGACCAGATTTGTGAGTGAAAGGCTAAGCAGTGGCACGTGAAAAGAAGATGTCAGGGAGTAGGTTGACCCCAACAACCGAATGTGAGAGATACAGGTTTGGTAGGATGATGCGGATGTTGGAAATGCAAATAATGCAGGGCATTCCAGAAGCATCAAAAGCATCAGAAGCCTTTGCTGAGCTATTTGGGTTTCTATGCTGGATCTTGATTGGATCGTTTCAAGTTATGAAGCTCCTTGCGGGGACAGCGAAACTGTCTTTACTAGTTTCTCCAAATAGATGATCGAGTGGCACTGCAACCGCTCGATCCGTTAATTCGTTGTAATTCGGCTGCAGCTCACTGGATAACAAGACCAAAAACGCCCCAGGCGAGAATTCCTCGTCCAGGCACTGCAGTGGCTTGAAGAAATTCCGATCACGGGCAAAGATGCTGAAGTAGAGGAGAGAAAAGAGGACCTCAGCCCAAAAAGACCGCGAGGTGGTCCAAAGACCCGGGTACGTAGTGGTTGTTCTTGTAGACATTGATTGTATTTTGGAGGGTTTGGGCTAGTTAGTGACCTTCCTCAGCTGGGATGGTCCCTGACTATTGATGAAAAAGCTGTATCACCACTTGACTTGGGGCGCACCACTGGCAGGAATACCATGCTGGCAAGAGCACGGATCGCGAAGGTCACTGCAAGGGGGGAATAGCCCAAGGTATCAGATCATCACCATTTCCAGTGCTACTCACCACTTGTGTTCATCGATTCCACATCTTCACTCCACAGCGCTGCCCCATCAATGCCACAGCGGCTCCAGTGGTGATGACCCAGACCAGGCAGAAAAGCGCCACACCATCCAGGCCTCCGATATGCCCACACCGCGCATGAAATCGCCACACCAGCAAGATCTCATCAAACCAGCCAAGCCCTCATGGGGCTTAATAGAAGCCTTGATGATCTACAATCCATGTTCATCCGCCAAGACAGTCCTTTTCTGAAAGAAAAACGACAGGATGGACCTTTGCTTGGGATCATAGTCACACTTTCGGATTCTCCTCTGTTCGTCTGAGATTGGAAGATGAAGATCTCCTTTGCGATCTGGTTATTGACCGAAGAAACATCTTAGCTTGGGAGCTTTGCAGCGTCTTCCGTGGCGACCTCCACCGGTCGCCATGTCTCCGGCCTAGGACGTCCGTCCGTCCCGCGAGCTTGCGACGGCGCTCGACCTCGGGCAGCGCGGGCCGCGGCGGGGCGGGGCGAACGCCCGGGTCGCCCTGGCCTAGGGGATCTGCCAGAATCAAAGGATTCACCAAATCAGTGGGTTCTGGCATGCGCAAGTAATCCCAAACCAAGATTGACACCTGACATAGCCACCTAATTTTGGATGTTGATTCATTCCTTCGTGTGTCCCCACCCAGTCCAGTCCAGTTCGTGAAAGGGCAGGTGAATTCACAGATACTTTTCGGGAAGGCGCAACTGGAAATGTTACACTTCGGCTAAGAAAACTGCATCCATGTGTTGTCCACTTCTTCCCCCCCGCACCTCCTCATCTCCAGTGGCATCGGACTCATCCTCATCCTCACTGGCCTCGAGCTCCTCGGCCGCCTGCGCGGCGACCCAGAGACTTGGAGACTGCGGGAGTTCTCCGCATTCCCCCAGTCAGCGAACATCACCAGGCCAGACAGATCGTCATCTTCCAAAAATCGGCTGTGGGTTGCGACTTTGGGACAGTGATGCTCCACACAACAACTGTTCTTTTGGGGAACAGACTCAAGGCACCTTCGCCCTAGCTCTGGTGTGTTTCATCTTGACCAACCACAGCCTAGAGGGGGCTGGTCAAAACCCGTTGAACGCAGTGTCCTGATCTACAACTTGGGCTTTGTGGCGCCAGCTGCCACTTGATTTCACAAGTCCAAGACATGTTCCATTGTCCTTCTGGGTGTCAGAGAATACCCTTTTGGGTACAGCTACCAGGCAACAGAAAATCCCAGAAATGGCCTGCTGCAGGTGCACTCCCCACCTCTTGAGCAAACACTCTTGCCCCAAAACAGTCTTTGCTTGTCTTTGCTTGCACAAGGAGCCAAGGACCCTTAGGCCGACGAGGTCAGTCGAAAAAGCAATACCTTGTGAATCCGTGGGATTGATACATTGATATCCCCTCGGTTGTGCCCAACAAAACCCATGGACATTGGTGGCACTGTTGAACAAAAATCAACATCCACCACAAAACCCCCCAAAAAAGGAGCGGAAATAGATCTTGCACATTGTTTCATGCTGTTTCGCTGTTTCACCACTCGGGCCAGGAAACAGGGCCCCTGTTCGCCCACAGGCCAGAGGCCGTCCAGACGGCCGTGCCTTTCGCTTCGCTCTTCTCCTCAGCTCGCCTCGGGCCGCGAAGTCGCCGACCCTGGGATGTCTACTACTAGATCAGCTCGACCTTATATGACATTATACGATTCTGGCTACAGTAGATTGCTTAGAGTTGCTACTGGTCCCTGTGAAAGGGCCCTGTGAATTTCTGACATGATGCGATTGGAGCCCTCTTACGAGAGAGATGTGGTGAGAGCACATGTGCAGCCCTCATCGCATGCGCGATGTGGACCTCCGATGTTCAGCCCGTGCTTGTAACGTTCGCAGCGTGATCGACTGAAAGGAACTTTCGGAGGATTCACTTTCAGCGTGAGCTCCCAAATATGGAAAAACTGAGTCGTTTCTGTTGTACTGTTGAAAGACCAATTTAGTTCAATTATCCTGCCGACTTCATTTCGTGGCAAAAGTTTAAAACAAAGTTCTGGGTATCCTCCTCCCTGCCACAGGATGGACCCATAGACTCATCTCATAGCCCTCCAATGTGCCAAGCATAGACCTCTCATTCACCATCTGCCGCCAATTTCTCCGCCCCATTCGGTGGCCATCGGTACCAAGCACCCCGGACGGTCCAGGTCCACGAAGCGTTCCTCGTCTACGGCCTGCGAGGAGGTCGGAGAGACCTGCGCTCGGTGGCCGGCGGCGCCCGGGACGCCGAACGGGTGGCGAAACGGGCGCTCGGTGGGGTTTGGGGTTGCAAGACAGGGCAGATCGCAGCGGAAGAAGCCACAATAGCTTGGTTTTTTTAAGTCACAGAGGCTCTATTTGTCTTTAAAAAAAGAACTGGGCTCCGGGTTTTTGGTTCCCGGATTGGTGTTTTTGGTTCCCGCGGTGTTTTTTCTTCCCGCGTTGGTGTTTTCGGTTCCCGCGGTGTTTTTGGTTCCCAAGTGGGTTTTTGGTTCCCGCGCGGCGGTGTTTTCGGTGCCCGGCTCGGTTTTTTTCAGTGCCCGCGGGTGTTTTCAGTTCCTGTGATGGTGTTTTCGGTACCCGCCTTGCGTTGAAGAGGGAAAAATGCACGGATGTTTTCGGTTCCCGCGTTCGGTGCGTTTAGGTCTCCGGTGTTTGTGGTTTTCGCGTCCGGTGTTTTCGGTTCCCGTGTCGGGTGTGCTGTGATCCCGTGTGAGATGGTGGGAGTCTTGTGTTGTCGCGGGACAACGCGAAAGAATTGTTGTAAAGACACGAACAAACACGAACCACCAAAAGCCACAACCACTACCACCACTACCACCACCACCTTCACCACCACCACCACCACCACCAGCACGAACAACAGCAACAACGACCACAACAACAACGACGACGACGACGACGACGTCGACGACGACGACCAACAACGACGACCAACAACGATCAACAAAGAACATGCGAAAATCGACGACAACAACAACACCACCAACAACACCACCACCAACAACGACAACTACAACTACTACTACTACTACTACTACTACTACTACTACTACTACTACTACTACTACAACGACAACGAGCAGCAGAACCGCCGCAGCAGCACCACCAGCAGCAGCAACAGCAGCAGCCGCATCCAGCAACAGCAACAGCAACAGCAACAACAACAACAACAGCAACAGAAACAACCGCGACAGCGACAGGAACAGCGGCCGCAAGAACAGCGGGAACAGCAACAGCCGCACAGCAGTAAAGGACTGGCTGCGTGGCATGCGATCATTTGATACATTCCCCACACGGTCATGAAGGAGCTGTTGCGCGGGTACCTTGGAAGACGGCCAGGCCACTTCCATACGCCTCTCCTGCCAGTGTGAGTAGCAAAACATCGATTGCAGACTCTGAAGACAAACATGCAACTGAATGGAGTGGAGGAGTCTAGAGCAAGCTTTTGGCGCACGAGCCTCGTCGCGCACCGGCTCATCCTGACAAGGCAGAATGAGCAACGCAGGACAGGCGACAAAGAAGGACAGGTGGCAAAGAAGAACCGCCGCAGCAGCAGCAGCAGCACCACCAGCAGCAGCAACAGCAGCAGCCTCATCCAGCAACAGCAACAGCAACAGAAGCAACAGCAACAACAGAAACAACCACGACAGCGACAGGAACAGCGGCCGCAAGAACAGCGGGAACAGCAACAGCCAGCACAGCAGTAAGCACGGACAAGAGCGAAACTACGTGCTGCAGAACCAAACAGTACTGCTGCAGCTGGGGGCCAAACGACAGCGAAGCGGAGGAATCCAACCTGGTAGGCTCAGATTTAGCAGCGCAAAGCTAAGTAAGCAGAAGCAGCTGCAATTAAGCTACAGGCTGGTGCTTTCACTGTAAGGGCACAGTGCTGGCGCAAATAGTCTTTGGCGGTCCAGCACCAGTTGGCCTGGTACAAGGTTACATGCCAAGTTGTAACGACATGGTAGGAGCGATACACTACATGATAGATAAGTTTGTACCACCTGCCTCGTCTTCTTCGCTGAGGTTCTCCCAGCGCGTCATGGCCAAAATTGAAGCTCTGTATGCTTTCGTCTATGTGTTCGTACAGTGCGGTGTTCTTTGTCTGCTTAATTGTGTGACACGAGTACGTGCTTTCAAATCCAGCGGTGTAACGGCATGGTAGGAGCGATACACTACATGATAGATAACTTTGTACCACCTGCCTCATCTTCTTCGCTGAGGGTCTCCCAGCGCTCATGGCCAAAAATGAAGCTCTGTATGCTTTCGTCTATGTGTTCGTACAGTGCGCGGTTATGATGGTGTCACCGGGTACCTTGTGTTTTTGCGGCAGTGGGTTTACGCAAACTGACATGTTTTTACAGCGAATGGCTTTGACGGTTTTGCAGTGTTCTTTGTCTGTTTAATTGTGTGACACGAGTACGTGCTTTCAAATCCAGCGGTGGGCAATGGTAGCCAGAAATTCAAACGAAAGCTGACAAACAAACACGTGAAAGGGCACACCAACACAGGAGCCGGGCAGGGAACACATTGTCCAGGACTGAAAACACCCAAACCTGGTGACCAAAAACACCAACACAGGAGCTGGGCAAGGAAAACACCAATCCAGGAACTGAAAACACACAGACCTGGGGGGGAGAACTCCGGGAAGGGAAAACACCAAGAGTGGGAACCAAAAAATCCAATACCGAAGGCGGGAAGGAAACACACCAATCCAGGAACTGGAAACACCAAGACCTGGGAACCAGAAACACCACGGGAACCGAAAAAAACCAATCTGGGAAAAGGAAACACCACGGGAAGGGAAAACACTAATCTGGGAATTGAAAACACCCAACCCAAAAGAAGAACTGTTCATTGCCAATTGCCATGGTTCTCCTCATCTCAGTTTTGGCCTTTCGCCTTTCGTCTGCGTTTCCCGCACCTTCTCCACTGGCTCAGACATCCGCTCTCCGCTCTCCATCGGATGTTGTGGCTCCGAGAGGAAATGAGTGGGTCAATGAGTTAGCCTCCTTTTCGCACATACTGAGCTATGTTAGTTCTTTTTGGTAGGAGCCTCAAGCAATCACAAGAATCCCACCACATCTCGCCCTTGGAACTTGGGGAGAAGAAGGACGCTTGGCTCTTGACGTTCGCTTTCAATCCGTCGGCAGCGAAGTGGCCCCTTTGTAATCACCGAGAGTCACGTCCCCCCCGGGCTCACCCCACAAAAATCTTCATGCTCGTGCGGGGGGAATCCGAGTGGGCTGCATCCAATCAACTCAACTTCTGCCTCCTTTGTGATCGCACGAAACACACAAAACAGCTGCTGATGGGTTCGAGTGCAAAATGCAGGTTTCTGTCTTGGAGTCCAAATCCTGCAGTCCAAGCTCCGCTTCACCGCCGTCGGTCCAATTGCTCGGCCATGGCCCGTGCGAGAAGCGAAGGTGGCGTCATGGAACAGGCGTCGGGAAGCGAAGCTTGGCCGTGTGAAAAGGTGTAGAAACACTCGTGATAGGAACGAACCACCACAAAAACTGGTTTCAGAGTAGATGGCACAAAACCCCCCAAGAGGTGGTCTATATGGACCCTCATCTAGAAGTCATCTTGGGGGGGCCAATGCCATCTACTCCAAAAGCACTGTATGTTATCTGATATGTCGTAGAGTCGGGACCCAAGGTTTTTGCCTTGATGTGACATGTCAGGCTTGAGGGTGGTTTCGTTATTGGGCTTCGCCCACGGACAAACCGTTGCGACGCTCAAAACTGCCCTGTTTTATGTTACCTATTATATACTGTTTTCATTTGAGTAGGGTGGATGATACGTGAGAAAAAAGAGAAAGCAAGCACGTATACTAATAGAATACATATATATATATATATACATCATTCTATCCAATTGCAAATCCAAAATAGAGCCTTCCAAAACCTGAGGCCAAGAATATCCACTAGTCTCAAAGCCCATCTAATTCCCCAATGTTGTACCATGATCCCCAAGCAACGCCCGTGCCTTCCTCCGCATCTGACCCATCCGTTCCACTTCCACCAGGCAACGCCAACTTCCGGGCTGCGTTGGCATTCACATTCTGGGCCGTGTCCATGTGGTCCGTGTAGTGGGACACCTCAAACCGCACAGCGCGCACATAAGCAGCAGGAGAAAGAGGTAGAAGGTCTCACTGGAGCGCAGCGAAGACTCTCGGAATTCCAAACTCTATTTCACTGTTTATAGATGTGTTGGTCCTTATGAAATAGCATTATAAAATCCATAAATCAAGCAAAATGCATTAGAATATTGAATCCAGAGAATCCTCTTCACACGCAATAGCAAGGTTAAACTAAAAAGAACTAAAATATACTTAATTTGGTCCATATTGTTCACTTCCTGATTGCCAAGGACATGCCATCCAACATTTGAAGAGGATAACTCTGAAAGAAGACGGGAAAAACAAAACTAATTCCGTTCACAAATCTATCTATCTATCTATCGAATCTATCTATTTATCTATGTTATCAACTTGGGGCCCTGGTGTAGAAGCGTTCTGCTTGCGAAGGATTCACGCCAGGACCGAAGTTTGGATCTCTGAAGGGTGGGGACCCGAACCTTGGGGTGTCCACCGGCCGGGTTGGTGACTTCTCGGGGGCCCCGAGAGGTGCCGATACGGTGGCCGATGCGGGTGACCGATGCCGCTGGAGACGGTGGCGACATGCGCCAGCGACTGCGTGTTTGTTTTTGCGGAAGGCGATGGCATGAGCATGGCATGACGCACAGACAGACGGGGTGAGTTGGAGAACAACGTGCTGTTTTGTAGACCAAGGACTAGAAGTGTCCAAAAGAAGCTGAGGACTGAACGGAAAGCTGTTCGGAAGGGTGCAGGTTAAGAAGAAGTGAACTCAAAGCGACGTGAAGAGGATAGTACAGTTTGAAGCGGTTGAAGAATCACGGAAAACTGGGCTGTCCAAAGCCGAGGCTTTCGTCAGACGTGCTTCACATGGACAGATCTCGCCTATCTATTTGCATCTATATGAGTTACAGCGACCCAGGCTTCAGGGTTCAGTCACCTGTCCATGACTAATCAGGCATTCCAAACATTTTCTGTGCACCCTTTTATCTGTACACCTGCATCCACCTCTGTCAAAGGTGAAGCCCAGCACACCCCTTTTTCACAGATTCAGCAACCACTGTTGGGCCACTCAGATCCATTGGCCACTTTTGGGCTCCTCAGATCCAAAGATCTGTCCAAAATGAGAGGGGGGGAACCTCGGTGTGTCTCAAAACGATTTTTGAAGCACCAGCACAACAGACTTGGACATGATTGGTGCTGGATGCTCCTTTCTCCCATACTCTGTCAGCACTCCGAATCTCGCAAGAGACTGCGCCCCAGGAATGAGAAAGGTCCCCCAAGTTCCAAAGTAGTCGCCAGAAGTTTGTCCCCACACTCTTCCCACGCGTTTTTACTGTTGAAGGAAAATTCGTGCAGTTTCAGCTGTTCGAAGTCCCTGATGAGGAGGCGCCCCTGCTTTTGAGACACGCCCATGTTTTCCAAACAACAGCTACCTCGTGGGATGTCGCGCTTGTCGCTACCCGGCTTGGGGTTCGCTCAAGCTTCATTTGACCGCGCCTGCACTGGACTCCGAACCTGAAGTAGGCACATGTAGCAATAGCACCGTTTTTGAACCTTCAAGGAAACTGAAGACTGCAAATGTTGGATATGTTCTTTTGAATAGCAAAACATAACAATACCCATATTTGCCAGATGCGCTGGAAACAATCGTTGCATGAGTGGGACGATTCGGCAAGCTCATTGGAAACACAACATCGGACGAACATGTTTACGTCGTACACCCTACAAAGAAATTGAACAAATTTTGTCATACATCCTGAAGTTTGTGACAAGACAAATTGAAGAGCCGTGACCCAACCTGAAACAACAACAACAACAACAACAACTTCTTCTTCTCACGCGCCCAAGAGGTTGCGCAGCCGTTCGCGGGCACTCATGGCCGGCGGACTCCTTAGAGTTCCTTTCTGGGTGTCTGAACAGGCCTAAGGCCAAAAGTTCAAAGGGACATGCTATGTCCTGGACAGGTCAATGGCCAACATGGTTCGAAATGCGCCTTTCTTAGGCGATGTCTCACTCTGTTCAACAAAATTCAGCAGCTGCTGAAAAACAGAATTGAAACAACTGGCGGCATTCAGGGGGAGATTCATCAACCCAAGGTGCCTATCAGATTCCAGCCTCTCTCAGCAAGCCGCATGGCGCTCAGCAGCGGCGGCGCAGGTGGCTTCGGCTGCAGGCTCATGAGGACCAGTAGCCGGGTCGAGGGCATCTGTGATTCTGGCCAGCAGCATTGTCAGGCGCTGCTGATCTTCATTGGAATCGATTTCAGTCCAAATGGCAGGGACTGAAGGCCAAGACACATTCTCGGTTCGATTACTTGAGTCCTCAGTGTCAGCAGCCTCAGAGTGCTCAGATTCCAGGACTGGTTCCATTTCCTCAGTATCCAAGGGACCGGGTGCACATGGCAGACCTGCAGCAAGTTCACTGGCGCTTGGATGCGACGAGTCAGGTACAGCATGAGATGGGCAATACCAAACCAGTACCAGGCGCTCTTTGGCCCAAGTGGGAAGTGTCAAGTGCATCTTGGCCTTCTTAGCATCATCAAGTTCATACCAGCAGGGCGGGTTCCAGGCTTTCAAAAAGGTGATGAAATGACCGGAGGTCCTGCTGCCCAAGTGCACTACTGCTGAAACCGGTGTATGAGGAATCCAGGTCAGGTCAATAGTCCTGGCATCAGTGAAGAAGGGCAAGAAAAGCTCGTCCTCCAACTCGATCAGGTTGTTGTGACCTAGGGCAGGCATCAGCATGACAGATCTGTCAATGTAAATGCATTTCAAAGTGCCAACCGAAGTGAAGGCTGACCGCATTGATTCTGCATGAATCCATGGCTGCAAAAGCTGTGTCATGGTAGGTGTAGGGATATCCAACTCATACAAACAGTCCAATGCAATGGGATGCTGCCACGTGCCAGCTTCTGGGCGCTCAACTTTTGAACCAGCAGTGAATCGTCTCTCCCATGTCATGGAAATGGCTTGAGATTCCAGCCAATCCACAAGTTCTGAAACGAACTCCCCAACATCCCGAGGCATACACTTCTGAGCCGCATGACTGAGGAGGTCAGGGAATGAAAGAGCCACGCTTGTCCCCGGCATGGTCTGTAATCGATGAAGGAAGGCTCGAACAGGTCGTAGTTGAGAGCCAAAATCATCAAGAGAAAAGCTGGATCGTCCCAGCAAGGCCCACAAGGTGCATAAGAGGCCTGCATTGGCCCAGCACCAGCAGCTGTCATTGATCAGCTGCGCACCCAAAAGAGCGCCACAGAGAATGTCTCTCAATGGCGGCGGTTCCCTGGACGGCGGGGATATGCTATGTCCTGAAGTTCTTGTGCTGCTCGTGATCGTTGTTGTGAATGAGCTTTCAGTCTTCCTGCCACAAGCATCCATACTGCTGAGCCGTGAAGTGCCTTCATTTCGCACATCAGCGGGTCGTTCCTCATGGCAACAACAACAACAACAACACGGGTAAAAACTTTGAACCAACTCAATCCAACCCACGCCCTTTCCACCAAACCACCAAACCACCCACCCCTTCATTGGCCTGAGGCCAAAGGCCTTGTAGCTGCCAAGCCCTCCAGCAGCTGTGCCACATCTTTGCCGAAGCGATGCCGCAGCCGCTCAGCCACCACCACTGCGTCGCCGCGAAGCGCGCTGTCGAAGATGGGGAAGGTCTTCCTCGGCGTGCAACTTGGAGCCCGCCGCTGTCACCCCACTTGGCACCGCACCCACCTACCCAGCTTCATTGGGCCGTGGTGCCCGGCTTTGGTGAGCACCGAGAAGAAACACAAAGTCGGACACAGCTTCAAGTCAGTGCGCAACCGAAGGCAGCCAACACATGCGGCACATGATGGTAAGGGTTACCGCTTTCCCGGATGGCTGTAGATGGGGCGATGCACTGCAATTCCTCTTGGACATTCTATCTTTCATCCTCCTCCCATCGTGGCTTCGGCTGCCTGAGCGCCGCAAGGCTCGCGGCCTAGCAAAGGAGCAAAGGCAACCTTTAATGTGAGGAGGGGTTTGCCCTCACATCCAATCATCCTTGGATTGACGGAGCACGGCAGCACATCCTCGAAAGGCGAATGGACAAATTTCAGATGCACTCAGCCACCCCCTCAAAAACTCGTTCAGGATGCAAGTTGACTTTGTTGCATAGTTTTTAATGATTTTAAGTCACCATGAATTCATGTGACTGCTTCAAATGAAAGTGGACAAGAAGAAGAAGAAGAAGAAGTCTGCCTTCATTCCTTGAAGTGGAACCTGCAACCTACGCAACAGGGATTGTCTGCCAAATCACTGACTTTGATGGCTCCGATGACAAGGACATGCTTTAAGAAGCCGTGTGGGGGCAACACTCTACAGACATGCATGAAAGCATGAAACGCATGCAAGAAATGCGGCAGGAAGATCAAGGGACGTTTTGCTTGGTCTGATCCAGGGACGCTAATGGATGGACTGGAAACGTAAAGTGCCAGCACAATTGATCAATACGAGCTTGCATCAGTTCACATGTCTTTGCATGTCTTCACCAGGAAACCACCCTTGCCAAACCATCTCAAGATGTTTGATGTTGGATGGGGGTGTTGGTGTCAACTTCCATCTGCATCCAGTTCCAAGTGTTCTCGGCCAAGAAAAATCGGTTGCTGTCGGTTTTGCTCTCGTCGATTTCGAAGAGACCCATCTGGTGGGACCCGACACCCTGGAGGTCTCATGAACAGATGGCGCGCAAACAATTGACTAACTGTAGAAAGAAACGCATCTCCAGAAAACATCTGGGCTGGGTGTCTTTCCATCTTTCTTCTTGCTCTTGTAGTGGTTGGCCACCAAGATGGACTTGTTGACACGAAGATCCTCAGCCGTGACACGTGAGGCCCGGTCACCGGCGAACCCGGAACACGTGACACGTTCGCGGACGTCCCATACGGTATCTTAGGTAGCTGGAGAGCACTGGGATTCGACCAGGTGGTGCCCCAAGGTCCAAGAGCACTGAGCTGGCGGGTCCAAACTTCAGCAGGAAGCGGGCTTTCAGCTTCCACCACACCCGAGCCCGAAGAGTCACTAAAAAAGACATGGGTCGAAGTCTCGCGCGCTTGGATTGCTAAAGAAGCGTCATTCACCTGAAGGAACGTTCAAGAGAACACGCCAACCACTTGCAGTTAGCCAATATGTACATCCTCACAACAAGCGATCCTGCAAACTGCCAAGGAAAATGAAACACTGTGCCTACCAATGCGCCATATCCGAGCGCCCCCATCCAATCGCTGCTCCGCCCGCCCAAACGCTGCTCTCGATTCCCAGGGGCTAGGGTGGACTCCTCGTAGACTTGGGGCCAATGGACCCACAAGCTCTGCACCTCCAGCGTGAAGAACGGGGACGTCGGATGGTGGAATGCCAGGTGGGTGCAGCAAACGGATGAGAAGACTTTCTGTCACACCCGCAGTGAAGTGAACCACAGCAGAGCGCATTCAACAGATTTCTCTGGCCAAGCCTTTGTACTGCCCTTCCATGGGTCTACCGGTGTGGTAAAGAGAAGGTTTTGCGTCCAGAAACAGAGATGGTGAGTCCTTGAGTGCCAAAATGAAAGCCACCAAAATTGCCAGGGAAGATGAATTCTCTCCACTTTTACCAATCCAGAGCTGTGGCCAGATGTGCAAACAATACCAGGAATCTCCACGTCTCCTCATCCTTGGCTCATTGTCCGGGAGCTGTGGCATGACAACATGGTCACCAATGAACCTGTAAGGTCCAAGACCCCGACACCCCACCTGCCTCCCTATACCCCCTGAGCCCTCCCGAAGCAATGGCGTACACAAACAACCGCTGACTTCTGCTGCAGCCTTCCTCACGTTGGCCGCATACTTGGGCAGTGGGGAACCTCCGTTCAGCGGCGAGCGCTTCTCGGAGAACATCTCCAGCTGATTCGGCGGAGCGCGCTGGTAGCGATACCTGGATCCGAGTGGCATGAAATGACCGGAGTAGCAGGCTGCTTGGGGCATCGTCGTATAGGATTCAATCCTTCTACAGTAATGGTGTTTTCACATGGGGTATGGTCAAAATCTATTAGGTGTGGCTATTGCATCGGCATTTTTGTGAGTCCCCTATCCGTTCCCCCTGTTTTGAAACCTTGTTGAAGGGTATCGTTTATATTGTGTCCCCTATCACTTGCCAGGGTTTAGAGCATGCCAGCATATGAATGCAATGTTCTCACGCATTTGTAATCATCGCAAATGTTGAAGACATTTTACATGTTGGTTTAGCGGTGCTTTCATGTCGGTTCAATGGTGGCTTTCAGGTGCTTGAGGGTCCTGGCCCGCATCCACACAAGAGATTGTCAAAAGTGGACTGTGGGTAGTCCCTTTGCAAACTGAACGTGAAGAAGCATCATGTTCACCATAGAAACCTAGCCTCGCGCCACTTTGATCACAAAAAGAAGGCCAACAGGCCAACAGCACTGGAAAAAGGAAACAGGGTCTATCTCGAAGTTAGGATATTGAAATTGCTTTTGCCACACACAGTGGGAGGAACATGCATGTTAGTAACATTAGCCGGAGGTGGGGGACAACCTTGTTGAACACCACTGTCCCATGCCATCGCAGATGGTGCACACTCCCATCCTGGTGAATGCCAAGCTGCAGATCAAAGCTGATGCTCCTGACCTTACCAGTCTTCTTCCCCTCGTGCCTGACGATCTCATCCCACACGCTGCGCAGGTAGTCCTTGCGGTCTCCGAACAAGCTTCGACAAAAGAGGAAAACACCAAGAAAAGGGGCCATTCTGGTGCTTTTTCACCTTCAAATGGTTTTTCAACCACAGTCCCAGCTCACCCAGGAACAGGTGCATCATCGGTGGACGGTGTTTTGGACCTCATGGACAGTGATATGTTCACGGTGGACTCCAACCTCAACTCTTCACGAGTTCCAGACTGCACAAGGGAAAAGCAAATGAGATCTGATCCGAACTGGCAGGTATTCAAAAGGGCAGCTTGGCTTGCTGCTGGAAGATGTAGCTTTGATCTCGGTGTGTTGATATGGTACTGTGAGAAATGAAGATCTGAAGTGTCTTTATGCCGGGATTCTGCTTGGAACAAGTTGCATGAATCTAAATACCAAAAATGGAATATACAAACGAAAGCAATAAACAAAACTGAAACAGGAAACATCTCGGAGGTTTGACCAAAAGCGCTTCAAGGCTTTGACTATTTGACTCTTTCTGTCATCCAAACTTGGCCTTGCAACCGAATTCTGGCAGCCATGGGTTTTGCGCCAAGAAAACATTGCACACCCGGCATCGCCCGGCCATTTCACAGAACACCCCGCCAGGGAAAAAGAAGAGAAACGCACAAACGTTTCAGGTTCTTGTTGGTGTTTCCCCGTCTGGACTTCCACCATCTCCTCTCCCCACACCCCACACCCCCGGCACGCGCCGGGACGGGTCTCCTGCGGAACCGACGCAGAGCCCCAGAGCTGCGCGAGCTGCGTGGCGTTGCCGGGCCGCAGGAACTCGTCGAGGTCCAGGGAGGGCAGCAGCCACTGAACGTGGCCTGAGAGGGAGAGAGATGAATCATTAGGAAGATGGAGGGATGGGGAAACGGTTTGGCGAGATTGGTATGCCAGAAGTTGTCTTCAGTCTTTTGAATAGGGAAAGGGGCCGAAGAGGGGTCAAAAAGAGCCATGCGCCATGCACTGTGAGCAGGTTCAAGCTGCGCCCTCACGGGTCCAGTCCAGCCACCCCCGCCCCGGTTTCCCGGGCGCGCCTTTGGCACGGTAGAGGCAATCCTCCATGATCGCATGCTGGCGCTCGACCGTGTCCGGGTAGCGCTCGAAGTGGATCCGGGACGCCCAACCCTTGGCGAGATACACCTCCAGCATGTGCCTGACCGCCCGCTGGTGGGTAGTGATACAAAACACCATCAATCATAAAAGGCCTAGTAAACATGTGCAAGCAAAAAGCCTTGTATGTAAACATCTAAAGGTGCTGATTGTTGTTGCTATTGTTGGGCTTGAAACATGAGGGTATGCGACCATGCATCTCAATTAAAACAAAAACAAAAAAGAACATAATCATCACCCACAAATCCGACGGAAAGCCACGAAAAGCAGTTCGGAGAGTGCGGAATGTCTCAATCTTGGTGGGGCAGAATCTGGCTCATTCTCTTGCACCTGCGGATCACCATCCACCACAAATGCACGAGGAGCTTGGTGCAGTGCATCGATTGCACTAGAACAGCTTCACACTTGCAATGCAAGGATAGTGCCTTGATGCCCTTTGTACAGTACACCATCTTTACTCCAAATCAAAAATAGAAATGAGGAGCAAGACAAGTAAGCTCGACAGCAACCTCCGGCAAGAGAAGCTACCACCGCTCAATACCACCTTTCATCACCCCATCTCTCGCACTCAAACCCAAATGCCAGCGGATCTCGCCTCATGGTGGGATCCACCTCTCCAAAGGTGTACATGAAGAAGTGCTCGATGCCATGTAGCCGTGAATACCTCAGCCAGGCCAGCTCTTTCGTGCCAGCGGAACAGCGTGGTGGCGAGGTCAGCTGAAAACAGGAGCATACTGCTCAAGAGTGGAATTGAAGAAGCACTGAGAAAATACCAGTTCAGAATATTGGCTCACAAGAGGGTTTGGAGGGTGAGTTCTTCTGCCTGGTGGTTGTTGACGTACGTGAACATGTTGGCGCGAGAGGGGGTGTTGCAAATGTTGATTGACAACCACGTCGAGAGTCCAACCATCTCCAAGATGGTCTGGGCTCTTGTTGACGACAAGACAGTCATTCCTCAGAAGAAAAATGCTACACCAGTTTGAACATCATGTACGAAACTGGGTCTCACTCTCATAGAGTTCCAGCCCAAGTTTTGATGCTGGTTGGTCGAGCCTCCCACGCCTCAACCAAAGCCCATCCCATAAAGAAGTCCCAAGTCACTCCAGCCATTCTGGCAACATCTTGTAAGCATGATTGAAGCTACTCTCATTGTTGAAGAAGACGTCTCGCACACAGGCCGCACTACGATACTGCCTCAAGCGGCAGCCCACGGTGCAACTGAGTTGAAAAGACTTTGAAACCAAAGGTTGCATGAAAAGCATTGCTTTCTCACGGGCTGCATGCTGCAATGGAATCAATGGAATGTAATTATATGATTTCAACATATGTTCCTGGTTCTCTCTTTGATGTTTCAGGCCGTTTCCCTCGATAGAAATTAACAGCAGGATAATTAAATCGGTTTCGGATGTTAGATGTATGTAAATCAACATCACGCTTCGTCATTTCAAGAAGTTTGGCTATGTCAAGACGTCAAGCGGTTTGCTCTTCTATTAAGAGTTTTCCCCGCGTTTAGATACCATTGGGCTCAAAGGACATGACATGACGTGTCTGTTGTGACTCAGAAGCGATCCAAGGCATCTCAAACACGGTGCCTAATGCAAGAGAAAATCAGTTTCGCCCCCTTTTGCCTCTATGAACCACCATCTGTGGTCTTCGACCCCGAAACTTACTGAGTACAAAAACCAAGGATGGTCGTTCAGGGTTCAAACAAATATTGGACCCGACCCTACGTTTCAATCCAAGTCTGAGTCTAAAAGTTGAAAATTTGGGCTGTGGATTGTCTTGATTGGCAACGCTCAATTGTCAACCTGCTCATGCATTGCACCAACCGCTGGTGGTGGCCCAAAACTCCCCTGCCATCAGGGCCTGCAAGGCCATTTGGTGGTACGAGGAGTCAAGTCAAGTTTGAAACCGAATACTTCTGGGCCACCACCAGCCCCCTGACGCCGACTGGTGACTGCAGCAGCCCGTCTTTTCGCTCGGCCAGCACACTACCGAGCGCCTTTCCAGTGGCGTCCTCGAAGGCACGAATTCGAAGGAGAAAACATGCTGAAGCACACCCCATCTCCCCAAGTGGATCGGTAATTTTGGCAAAAAAAAACCGGGGAAAGCGTGTCAGATAAAGGATCTGGCTCTTAAGCAGGACGGCCACCTTGAATCCATCTAACCTTCGTGTCTTTCCGTGTGCTCCGTAAACTGCTGGATCACCCAGTCTCCAGCCAAGGAATGTCCACCTTGCACAAGTTTTGAAGTTGGGTCCGTTCTTGTCTTCCGGTGGCCTTCCTACAAAGGCGGGGTGATTTAAAGCCAAAAGTTCCGTCCTTTAGGCTTGGAGAGTATGATTCTGCACGTTGCACCTTGGTCAAAGGACCAGTATAGGCTCAAGCGACTTTCCTAACACTGCAACCACAAGCTCACCTAGAAACAAACGGAGGTCAGCATTCTCCCTCAACTTCCCCTGGCAAGGCAGGCCACCTTCCATTCATTCCATGTGCTGGAATCTTTTTCCGCAACGCTGGACCCACGAACTGAGCAAAAATGCTCTTGCTCCCAGGTTCTTGTAATCACAAATATGACTGTGTCTTCTGTGATGCTTTTGGGACGAACACCTAGCATCTACCAATGTTCGCCTCCAAACTCCTTTCCCAGTCACCCAACTGTCTCCCTAAAACCCGCTAATATTCCCATTCCCATTAGATATTCTTTCAAAAAACTCCTATCTCTTTGGCGCCCGCCGGGCTCCGTGGCTCCTCCAAGAAGACCTCGAAGCGTTCCAGGTGGGCTTCGGCCGCTGGCCAGTCACAGAGGAAGTTCAAGCCGTGCTTCTGACCGAGGACCGTGGCAGGCGACTTCCCTACGACTGGAGTTGTACCCAGTCGACCATTTGTTCTGGATCAAAGGGAGAACCTGCTAGTGTGAGGTAATCAAAACTTGTGTGCTTCTGATATCGTAGCCCAGAGCCAACGACCTCGAAATCTTGTTGAACATGCCACATGTCAAGTATCCAAGTAACATGAGAAACCACCAACCGCTACTTCTACAAGCACTCCTACCACCGCTACAGTAAGTCACTGTGCACTGGGCCCGAAAAGAGGCAGTCAAGGCCTATTGATCCTTCCCATTTGTCAGCAAGGGCATTACTACTAGGAACAAGACGCTATTAGAAACAAGTGCCACGCTAGTAGTAACAGGTGCCTTACTAGTAGTAACAAGAAGCTATTAGCTTATTGTTTCTAATAGCTTCTTGTTACTACTAGTAAGGCACCTGTTACTACTAGCGTGGCACTTGTTACTAGTAGTAACAAGAAGCTACTAGGAACAAGACGAGCCGACTGGGTGGAGCTTCGCCTCCTCAGACACGTTCCGCCGCGGGCCGTAGACGCGCAGCGGCGTCACGTGCGACCGGTTGGCGCCCGAGCAAAACCTCAGCGAATCGGGAACAGGTTTCTGTTTGGGGATCTTTCTAGTAACAAGAAGCTATTAGAAACAAGTGCATCGCTACTAGTAACAAGTGCCTTACTAGTAGTAACAAGAAGCTACTAGAAACAAGTGCCTTACAGATGTCCTTCCTCATGGCTAGCTATTTACAGGATCTGAACAATTCCGGAGGTTCGTTCATGCCTCTCTTGCACTTGGTGTGTCGTCCTTTCGGTCATTTGTGGATGTGTGTGTGTGTGTGGCGATGTTGGGAAGCATAAAGTCACCCGCAGTGGTTGACCGGATAGGTGCTCTATGTACTAGCTCATCGCTTGTGTGTCCAAGTCCAAGCACTTCAAGTGTCAAGTCGGCAGTGCAAATCGGTTCAACAACCTTGCGCAACAAAATCGCCTCTCCATTTGCTTGGGCCGTCAGTCTACTCCTGCCTGAATTCGTTTGCTGCCACGTCTTGCTGTCAAACAAGAACAGCTTCGCTTCGCATGCCAGGGAGCAATCGATGCTTCTCGTCCTATGTTCAAGGCTGGAGAAGCATGGAAGCTACTAATAGGAGAATACTGTGGCTCTGGGTGGTCTGTTACGTTTGCTGACTGGGTTTAGCCTCTTGGAAAGTCTCGTTCACAAACAAGAGATTAACCTTGTGTAAAAATTGGTGTGTTCGTTGCACAGCTCAAAAGTGTTTCAAAGTGTGAGCCTCGCCCAACCATCTAAACACCCCACACATGAACACGAAAAACGTAAAAAACGTCGCAGTAGTCTCCGTGTCCTTCAGGTACTCGGCAATCTTCCAGGAGTTGAAGTGAAGCAACCTCCATCCATCAGGCGTCGAGAGCAGCCACCAACATCACAACCGCCCTATGTGAGTTGTTAAGTTGTATACTATATACCAAGTAAAATGCAACAAAGCATACACTCCGTGAAATATTCATGGAAGCGAACGTTTTCCGAGTACCAAACAGGTGGTTTTCACTCCACTGACCCAGGTGAGAAATTCCGAGTGTAGCACCCACATCATGCAGGTGTTGGATCACCATCTCGGTCAGTCACAAAACGGTTCCTCCAAAAATGGGAAGATGTCTTCGGACCCTCACGGCTTGCCACCGTCCGTCAGCCTTGCCACGTGGGTGATCAGCCACGGGAACCGGGTGCCTTTGGATGCTCCACAAGACGTGAAAAGGATTGGTGAAAAGACATTGGTTAAACAGACATGGATGGTTACGGATGAACCATCTGTTTCCAGTTCGTTCATTATCTAGCCATCTGGTTGTGGATGATGATGCTTATGGATGGTACATACTCGCCACGCTACTTGCTCCTCCAAACTTCCACAGCCGCGTCACGCAATGAAGTTTCCATCCTGGCCAAAGGTGGGAACCACGCCTCACGCAGAGGGCCGACACAAAGAACCAAAAAAGAAAAAGAAACAGAACAGCGCGTTGAACGAATCTGCCAGCTGGTCTTGTGAGTGTCTGTGGTTCTTTGGCGCACTCTTGCCTTTCAAGGGCTGCCAAAGGTCCAAATGCAAACTTAAGACAACCCGCCCCAACCTCAGAACACCTCGACAGCCCTCCTCACACCCCCTCCGTTTCTCCTTTAAAAACAAGAACAGGCCACGCAAGCGGATCTGCGCCGGCACCGTCACGCAGAAAGGCTCCATGTCTAGATCCCCACGATCATAGCCGAAAACCGAGCTGCTAAAGAAGCTGAGTTCCAACTCCTCGCCCAAGGGGATCTTCTGCTCCCCTGGGATTCTCGCCTTGACCGAGCGCGATGGATGGAGACGGCACGGGCGAACGAGTCTATTGGAGCACGAACGGCACCGGGCGTTCCTGGGCACTATGAAGGGTCTTGGCACTATGAACACCAACTACATAACACGGAGCAGCTATGTTGGATGTGGGTCTTAAGATTGAAAAGCTTCAAATGGTTGGTGTGAAGGATCAGTGAAGGATCAAGTCATCCAGAATCTGTTGGTCCGTTAGAAAGCGATTGCTTCAGATCCCCAGGCACCTAGAAGTGATTTCAAGGCGCGCCATGAACATAAATGTACATACCTTGAATACCTCCAGCTGAATTCCCTCAAATAGAACTCCATCATCACCACCCATCCCAAAATCAATGACAAAACTTTCACCTTTCCCCAGCCCCTCCCCCCCCACAAAAGCAACGTTACTCTACGCGGCCAAATCCCACTCGCTGTGCCACGTGCTCTTCGTCCTCTCCGTGCGCGAGCTCTTCGACTGAAGCAGCAAGAGCTCCTCGCGCTCCGCGGCGCCCGGGCCTCGGAGGTGACCAGTGGGACCTCGGGCCCTCCGGACGGCGGCATGGGTTTGGTGTGGAAATGTGAACATAGAACCGGAAAGTAGATATGGTGAAGATCTAAGTGTGAATTGGTAAATGTTTGAACCCCTATGAATCCATGAACCTCCCTTAAAACTTACATGGGACATGCATCCTCAGACTGAACCTCTATAACTGTAGACCTCTTCAGGTCTTCACAGAATCCATGGGTTCTTGACTTCGCCGAGCCGCACAGCCTCAGCGCCACCGCGAGCGCCGCCAGCGACCAGGTCCCCCATGGCATTCCGGTGGCGCTGGAGCGGCCAACCAACGCCCCCCGCGCGCGCGTCACCGGAGCCCAGCTTGTGCCCCCCTGAACGGAGGCTTTGAAGCACAAAAGATGAGCATTGAAAAAAAGAATCAAGAACCATCCGGAACATCAGAGTGTGGGAATATCTGAGGTGATGGACTTCTGCCTCGAGATCTCAAGAACCTTTGTCACTCGCCCAAAAAATTTGCATCATCCCTGGTTCACCAACAGGTTGCTTGTCACCAAGTAGGGAGAGAAGAAGGTCTGGCCTTTGGAGTTTCAAGCGTTGAGGTCGGTCTTCACCTGGTGCTTCCCCAATAAACCGGTGCTGGGTGGCCACGGACTCACTAGGCCATGCAAGAAGTTCCCTAACTTTGCGTGGAATCAGACCACCCAAATCGGGATCCTTCGCTTCCAAAAAGTGCACCCGTAGCCTGACCCCCCTGCCCTTGGCCGTCCGACATGCATGGTGGCATCGATCAGTCTGAGGTATTTTCGCTCATCATAGGTCAACCTGCTCGGGAAGTGTCCAAGCCTAACATGCATATATCTGTGCCTGTGGGTGTTCTTGGGATGCCCATCGAGAATGACCACCATATTTAATGCTACTAGAAAAGCTGTCTTGATCAACCCCAGCAGCCCTCTCGGTTGGGAAAAATCGGTTCCTTTTTTCGACCCATGACGAACTGCCTAAGTCTACGTCACACCGGCACTTTAGGGGGGAAAAAAACGGTCAGCCAGCGCGGCCCAAAGCAGGTGACTTCAAAGGGTTCCCCAGAATTTTGGGTTCACATACTTGCGCTGGGTGATGTCAAGCCTCATACACCTGGGGCTTTGGAGACACCGTGCAGCTGGCCTGAAGCAGAGGCCTAGTGTGGATCAAATAGAAAGGAACGGCCACCATGAAGAAACACGTTCGTACAAATCTGTTCGTCGACTCAGGTTGCCCGGTGAGCCGGTGAGCAGCTCGTTTGCGCAAGAAAGCAAGGAAAAGCCGGCAAGAAATGGGATAAGATGGGTCAGTCTATAGCTGCCTTCAACTTGCAGCTTCCAAAAGGACTCATACTTTTGACCCTGGGTTGGCCGAGCTTCACCCACAAAGCAGTAGTGCAGTGGCAGTGGGGGTTCCTGTGGATTGAGTGCCACAGTCGGGCAGCTCCAACAAAGGGACGCAAAAAGAAACCATCTGAGGTTTATCCTCTTGTCCTGCAATAATCAATAATTGCTGCAGAGGTTCTTGGCCCGTTCCTTGACAAGAGCCTAGTTACCAGGCACAAGAGACTGCAGAACACTCCAACCCCAAAAACCGCATTTACCGCCTCATCCTGCCATGTCCACCACCGATCTGACCGCCCCAGCCCGTCTCAAGAACACCCGCCTCATCGGCACAAACTTCGCGCGCTCGCAGAAGTCGACGGCGTCCGAGGCCACGGTCCCGCGCACCTTTTCGCCTCGCTCGGTCGCAGCGCACCGAACGCGCGGAGGCGAGCGGAGAGGTGGAGAGGTTCGCCGAAAGGTGGAGAGGAGGGTGAAGTGCTTGAGACCGGTGGGTGAAAGGTTTTCTCTAAACATGGTGTTGTCCTTGGGCTGAGGGCGGAGGGATGCGGAGGGGTCAGGCCGCCGACCGGGTCATCCGTTGGCCGCCTGAACCTCTACTGAGACTCTACTGGGCCTACCAAACGGGTCTGGGTTTGAACCTGTCTGTCTTGGGTCACCCGTCCTGACCGGACATGCTTCCTTTGGCACCACGCTGGTTTTCTCAGCCGGTAGTCCTCCCAATACAGCTAGATTTCTGAGACACGCTCCACTGAATGCTGAAACCCACAGATCTCGCAGAAAGATTGTTCTGATCACGTCCATCACAAGAATGGTGGCCCACGGATCTTCTATCCTTCACACATCCCGCCAAACATTCAAAAAATACAGGCTTCCCACCTTCCAACGCCTGTTCGTCCACCAGAGAATTCTGGAGAAAAAAAAAAGAAGTATTCCACAAATCCCCTTGAGTTTGAACATATTTGCAAATACCATTTGGGAGTGTCCGTTTTCGTTCGGCACCTCGGATCCCCCTTAATCCTCACCAGGCAGCTGATGACTTTCTCGCTGTATTGGTCCGCGGTCGCCTGGAGGTTCGGGTTAGACAGGAGGGCAGCTCAAGTGCCACCCAGGAAGCATGGGGGGCAGATCCACAGCGATGTTCTTGCACCCATGTTCGGAAGATGAGGGCCACACCGCATTCCAACAGTGATGTTCGTTTTTGCAACACCTAAAAGCTATATATCACATTATAGATAAGTTGATTCAGGTATTCAATTCCGTGGACAGTGTGCACGAACCTGGCACCTGTGCTCGGACCTACGTTCAATATCGGTCCAAGATCCCGCGGATGAAACCTGAGGACGGAGGACCGGACTGACTTCACACTCAAAAAACCGAGCATGAAACACCGGAGGATGCGATCCTACAAAGCAGCAAAGACTCTAAAAACGACGCACAACAAAAAGAATAACTCATATTAACCCACTTACTGGTAAGCAACATCTGCATCGTTGGAAGCCTCTATTTCATCAATGGCAGCTGTGGCACTGTGGCACTCAACGACACCGGTCCACACCGTCGGAACGAAGGGCACCTTCTGACGCTCCTCCTCGCTGACTTGGTAGAGCTCTGCGCTGAGGTTGGCATCCTCGGGCAGCCGCGTCAGTATATTGGTGAAGCCGATGGGGGGGGTGAGGGTGCTGGTGTTGGTGGGGAAAGTCCAAGTTCTTTGGAAAGAAAAGGATAGAAACGAGGTCCATCGTGTTTGTTTATTTGTCTATTGAAGAATCCTTTGCAATGATTGGTATGGGTCTGAGACAAGTCACAGTAATAGGGTGGAGAGATCGATGGAGAGGAAGAAGAGAAGAGAAGAGTTGGTGTGATCGCCCCGACCCAAGCACGTACAATCTGGAATCCAGTTCAGCGCGCTTGGTCGGTAAGGGGGGAAAGTCATCCAAACAGGAACAACTTGGTGGTCCTTGGATGCGCAAAAGGATCTCCTGCTTGGCAAGGGCCTGAAACAAGCCAGCCAGAACGGGACCCCTAAATGAGTCCTTTGGGCACGTGCACCCACGCCCTTGGCCCTGAGTCTTTTCTTTGCTCAGTTCAATTGTGTGTCTCCCTGAAACAACTGTCAAATAAATGTGAAGCTACTACATTTGCCACATTCATTTCCAAAATGAATCTAGCAGCCTAGCAGGTGGTTTTGAGGTGTCGTTCTTTGGCTCACTTCTGAGCGACAGCAACTGGTCCCCCGGTCCCAACAGCTCCTCGGCAATCTTCCGGCGGCATTCTGGGACCTGAGCGCCGCGCTCCGCAGCGGCATCTGGGGCCGTTCTGGTGACGTGACGACGCCCTTCTTGCCTTCTCCCACACGGGGCACAGAGGTGTGGCCCGAACTCAAATCAATTGAGCAAGAGATGGTGAGTCCAGAAGCTCCTCTTCTTGATTTTGACCGGACAAGGCTCGGTTGTGTGGGCAAATGGAGTGGGTTTCTCGGATAGATGCAGCTGGACAGCTGGATCAATTTCCAAGCCTCACCACCAAAACGATACAAAAACGTGATTGACGTACTGGCATCCTGGTGTCCAAAGTTCCAGAACTGGCAATGCTGCTCTCTCTACATCCAGCCGCCAGCTTCACTGGACCCCACGCCCCACCCCGCGACCGCAGCCTTCCGGATCACCGTCTGCAAGAGTCGTCGCAAGGTGCCCTGATGGGCGCTGATGCTCTTGCGACATCGATGCTCTCAAAGAGGGGTGGGTGAAATGAGGCCAAACTTCATGACGATCTGGGGAGATGTTGGTCATTTTTTCGAATATCTAAGGGAGATCCACGAGTGGGTGAAAGGAGGTTTCATCAGAATGTCCTTGTGGTATACAGATTGGCAGTGATGCTTAAGGCTTGGGAAGTTTGAGCAGTTCTAGAGCTTGTCTCGCTGGATCCGCCCGGCACGGGCACTGCTTTCGGCTCCACATACTGTGCACAGACCACACCTGAGATCCGAACTGCAACATCTAAGGAAGGTTCACACAGCGAAGCGAAAAGTCACATTCTGTGCCCGGTTTGTACCAAATCGAGCTGGAGTTCGATTTAATGCCTCCCCACACCACTTCCCTACCAAGAAAAACCATCTGGTGTCGGTCTTGAGACAAGGAAGAACATCATCCATCAGTGATCTTCCACTGGAGCGAATCCTGGGTGAGAACCGGGTGAACCTCTTGCCTCATCGCAGCGGTCAATCGCCGCACTGATGGCCTCGGCACCTAGGAGAATGGAAAGAGATGGTGGTGAACATCGTCGGTTCAATCAAGGTCAAAAAGTAACCAGGGTCGCAACCTACCTACAGTACTACCTACAGTATATACTCCCCCCTGTTTCAGTAAGCATCTAGGTGGGAGGTTCATTGGGCATTGAAACTGCAAAGAACTGTACAGGACCTCAGGATCGAAGGTTATTAAAAATACAGAATTGTCAGGTCAATCCACTAGTAGTGCAGTGTAACAGTGGCAGACATCAATAAACTAGTCGGCACATCTTCCGCTGCGAACTCGGGCGCCCCTACTTTTCAGCTCCGTCGCCTGAACAGCCGGCGACTGTTTCGTGGAGTGGAGGAAAGAAGACTCCGCCGTTGAAGGGTGCGAATCCCAAAGTTGGAGCCTAATGTTGAGATGAAACTGTGCGGACCCGCCCAAAAAATACACTGAAGGAGCAGCAGTGGAGTAGTGAGACTGAGTCCATGTTACCATGTTCGCCTTGAGGACGTCCAAGAAGAGCCTTCTCCAAGAAATGCTGAACGCTACATCACTCACATGGACGGAAAACAACCCTGATGGCTGGGTGGCAAAAAGAACACGTTGAAAACATGCTACATAAATAGTTGTTTGTCCTTTTCATGCCCAAAGCTGGTGGGTCGCTACCTTGTTCACTGCACAACAGGGATCACTTCAGACATCCCACACAAGACATAGTTGTGGCCTGGGCCATGGCCACAGCCCACCGGGAGTGCCAGTCACGTGTTGCGAAACGCGGGAAAAAGGGCGTGAAAACATCTGTCTTCGTGTGGAAGGTGAAGCATGCAAGTTATTCCAAACTTTGGAAAAGAAAGAACGTCTTTTTTGGCATCTATGAATCAACGGCTTCAGCTTGTGTGACGTTTGGCTTCTGCTGAGCTTGGCAAGGGTGTCTGGGTATCATGATAAATCCAGGAGATCTTGGTACCTTCCCAGCCGTGAGAGGCGCGCAGCAGAGAAATCACAGCAAGTCTGCAAAGAGAAAGAAGTTCTCAACTGGCTCAAGCTTCGTCCCATAGACTCGATGGTTGGAACATTCTGCCTGTTGCTTTAATTGAAGCAAGTGCCAAACGACATTGACGCCCTGCATTTCATCTTGGTCCCCGTGAAAGTGGATCATTTCTGAAAAAAAAAAAAAGACGAAAAACGTCAGCGCAAGTGCGTGGGTAATCAGAGTCTGGAAACCTGGAAAACATTGCTCAACTGCGGGATGCTTCCTCTCAAGAATCTCATCTTCAACTGTGCTTCTTTCAATCCAACATTGATACAGTACATTCCGGGGTCCGGTTGAACCCACAGGACGAAAGGACGTGAAAGGGTCACAGCTTCGATGCGTCCCGAACCTTCCAACCGGGGAAGGTTCGGGGCAAATGGATTGCTCCTTCCCATCGTCCGGCTCCAAGCAGACGGGTCTGGAGACGGGGGACTGAAACATCGCGCCATGAAAAGGTGTCTCCGGCATTGTCGGGCGATGCTTAATGCTTGAACTAGTGCAACTAGTGTATCTCCAACTGATTCTTCCTGGAACCCAAGCCACCCAAGCTGCCCCACTTGTCAGTCCAGGCAATCCAAAACAACTGGTTTTGTCCGTTGCCTATCAAACAAAGGAGCCCCTAAATATGGACTCTATCACTCCTCCTCCATGACGAAACCTAAGCCTAAGCCAATCGCTCAACAAAAGAGTTCCCAAATCCAAAAGGTGTCAAGATCATGGAAGGATCCAGGTACAGCAAAACGCGTTGCGAAAGCAGAAAAGCAGTTGAACCTGACCTGTGCCATCCCATCCGGCCCCGCGGACAATTCTTTTTCCAAAACGGGGGGGCCACGCTCCGCTACCCGCCTGCGAGCCTCACACTCGCCCAGGGGGTTCAAAGAGAAAGCGACCAGGGTGATACAGCAAGGACACGAAAGAGGAAGGACCAGGAAAGAGGGTTTCGCGAACTAGAACGTCACCCAACGACCTTGTGTTCCTCAAAACATGTTGCTTTATCCTTTAGTCAACTTTAGTCCAAAAATTGGAATAAAAGTGGCGTTTCAGGGGAGATGCCTTTGGGTGTATCAAGGGCTAAAAGAACCGAACCAAATGACATATTATATATATATATATACCCAGATCTCTGAGTTCACTACTGGAGGCCAACCCCCGAGGGGGTCGACCCTGTTGGCTGCAAGGACACATCAAGTCTTTGCAAAACAGAACACACCTATAGACTATAGAGTCGAGCAAATGTAGCTTCTTACAAAAGCCTGAAAAGGCCCAACTGGCACACACTCCTTCTATCCTTTTTCCTGGTCATTCCCATCCTTTCATGCGTTGATCCAAGTGAAGGCTGTTGCTGTTGCTCAGACCTCGAGTCGACTGTTCCGGCGCTGCTTAGAGCTTGAAGAAGATGAAGTCCTCCGCGATGGGATCGCTGGACAGCTCGTCCACCTGCTTCACCTCCTCGGGGCTCAGAGAGAAGTCGTAGACGCCCAAGTTTTCCTGCGGAGGTGAATGGGCGGATTGATGCAGAGCTATTCTACACCGAAAGAAAATACATGCAAGAGGTCCGGCGGTCCCGGCCATTCAAGGTGTTTCATTGTCCAGGAAACATTGGGTGTTCTGCTACTGCCACAAGAAAACCTATTTGAACTATATAACTCCAAGCCGAAACATGATTCAGGCTGAACTGAGGACTGACCAATCCAACCTGTTCTTTCTCTCAAATGACTTGACCTCAGCCCAGGGGTGGCCAAAAGCTCCTCCATGTTTCTTTCATACAAATACAAATACAGTAAACAATTGATATCAAATCAAAAGGAAGCTGCTAGATGGGCGTCCCAGCATCCCTCTCTTCAACACATGTGACTCCACCCCCAGCGGATGCATGAACCGCCCCAGCGGGGCGCCTTGATGTGCTTGGGATTTCCGGTGCCTGGGATCACGCTGACGTTCTTCTCCAGAGCCCAGCGCAGCAGCACTTGGCCTTCCAAAAGCCAAGAAGTGAGCTACATTGAGCTACTAATCAAGTGGGTAAACATGGAGGGATAGGAGCAGTTGCAGTCGATGTCCTGAGTTTTTTAATGGCTGACTATTCTGAATCTATATAGAAAAAATGAGAAAGGAACATGGCAGGGCACTTTCACTGCACTGGGCAATCCCTTGGCATATGCAAAGTGTTTGGAAAGTTGCAGAATTGTGGTCTGGGGTTGTAGATGGACTCAGCAACCATGGGTCACGATTTCGCTGAGCACCACCAGTCCAGAAGCATGGTGGAAGGGATTGGATCCTTGGATATCTTGGGGGTAGTCACACCTTCAAGAAAGATACAGTAAACCCTGCGACAGCAGCAGAGGGGGACGGACAACACCAGGTCTACTGTCCAGATCAGGTCACGGCCTAAAAGAGCGGAACTGTGGACCTCCACGACTAACGCGTTGAGCGTCTGTTCTTCTTTATTGGCGATGCTGATTTTCCCATCGATCGACTCCACCCTCAACCTTCCTCCTTCCCCGGGAATACAAGCACACATCCACGAAGGGCGCGTGATTATAGTTTAGTTCTGACTTCGTTCAGTTTGGAGGTCATATCAGTCCTATCATCAATGTTTGTGGTGGGAAGGAATCGCAAGGTACACTTTCCCACCACGGCCGCGGTCGGTGCCTGTGGAGCGGGAGTGCTTCTTGCCCACCGCCTTGAGACCCTCAATCACCAGCGCCTTGTCCTGGTCGCGTTCCGGATGGGTGGAAGGTCCCTTCAGCGTCCACGTGATGGGTACCAAAAGGCCACCTTGGGAATTCATTGGCCCTCCTAATCAATGGATGAAACATCAAGCTAGGGCAGCTGGAAGGCTCTTGAGTCTTGAGGTTTGTTTTTGATGGTGGATCTCAGAGCCTTTGTAAAGGGACATGCGTACCATCTCAATGGGAAGTATATCTCCTGAGTTTCTGTGAACAAAACATCCATCGGAGCCATTCCTTGTCTTTGAAGCCTCCGAGGGAATTGTAGGCAGTGATGGCGATCTTGTTTGCATGGCAGAACCTCAGTTCGCTGACGGCACAAAGAACAAGGGGAGACGAAATGACCCGACGAAGGGCAACAGGTTCGTCACTTTGGATTCGGAGAGCTTGGCACTTTGCTTGGCACTTCGTAAACGCGTCATTTCCTGGCCCACCCAAAGCCCCCTAACTCCACAAAGCTCCTTCTTACAATAGAAAGGGCCACTGGAAAGGCTTAGAGATAAATCTGATAATTCTGAATGGATTTTCAAATCTCAAGCTAGGTTTCCCAACTCTTGTACTACATGCCCACTGTTCTTCTCTGATTTGTCTTCTTCTGAACTCTTGGCGCGCAAGCTTTGAGAAAGCAGAGCTTCTTCCAAGGGTTGGATTATTTCGTCCATCTATCGTAGTTGTGGAAGGGTTGGCAGGAAGAGAAGGTCGATTTTTCTCATCCAGTCTTCCATGTTCGATCTTTATATTCATAGGGAGACCTTTCCAAGACTCACTACATGGTGAAGGAAGAGGAAAAAAAATCGGGTTCAGGCACTGCAGGGCGGCCACATGTTCATCTACCTGTGTCACTGATGAACATTCCTCCTTCACGACCGGTCGATGTCCGCGTTCGCGACGGTACTTCAGATGTTCGGGTTGGGCGGCTCGACGACCTTTTGCTGAAACTCCGGCAGCCAAGGATGATACCTGGGCAGAGCGCTGGGGGGGAAAAACAAAAAATACATGACACCAGCTCTGGTGGCAGACCAGAGCGTGGCCTTTCGGAGATGAAACGGTGGGTGGGCGTGAAAATCCCTCAAGTGACCGCACCGTTGATGCTTGCTCAGCACTGCAACCACGCAACCAACAGCCCATCCCAGTCACCGAATCGGTCGACCGATGTCTGCACCAGGCAGCTGAAACTGATGCACCGAGATGGGCGCCAGCTTCAACGCCTGAAGCTCTTTCCTCAGACCCCGATCGGGTCGCAGACCCTCTGCGGGTCTCCCAACACAGCGCAGCCACGGACGTCCCACATGCGAAGCGATGCAAACTGTGTTGGCAAAAGAAGCGCCCCCCCACCTTTTCAACTGAGGATGTGTTGTCGTAACCTTCTCACGTTTCTCGCGTTTGAACGAACACATGTGGCCAAGTGTCATCTGGTCAATCTGGAAGTTACTCACACCCAAATCACGAATCTTCCCTTGATCCTTCAGCTCGGACATGGCCTTCCACGTGTTCCTCGCCATTTCAAGTGGAGCTGGCGAAGAAGAACATCCGCGTTTCAAAAGAGAAACAAACCAGACTTGAAGGGACGACTTGCAGTACACAGAATGAATCACCAAGAACCCCAGAGAATTCTCAGTGGTCTCCAATCCCAAGTTTAGTCACTGTTCAAAGGAAGTGCATAGCAATGTGCACTGAAACAGGAAAAGGAAAACCCCGTGTTCTCAAGTGCTTGTGACGGTAAGAAATGTGAGAATCCACCAGTACTCCTAAAAGCCTCACCATTAAGTGCGTACTCGACGTGTGCGAAAATTGATTCAAGAATTAGTCATAGATAACATTAGTAACAATGGATCATTACACCAGCATAGACCAAGATAGCTCCCACGACCTGTTGACGTGCGACTGGCTGGAACAAGAATGCACGCAGCCTGCGCAGCCGGCTTACGGCACCTCCACAGCGCGCGCAATCAGCTGACACCGGCACCGGCGCGCCTCCACCACGTGCGCAGACAGCTCACAGCACCAGCACCAGCACCGGCACCCGGCACCAGCACCAGCAACCTGTCTCCACCACGTGCACAGCCAGCTCACAGCACCAGCACCAGCACCGGCACCCGGCACCAGCGCCAGCACCCTCCACCACGTGCACAGCCAGCTCACAGCACCACACCGGCTCCAGCAACGGTCTCCACCACGTGCACAGCCAGCTCACAGCACCAGCGCCGGCGCCCGGCACCCAGCACCAGCACCGGCGCCGGTCTCCACCACGTGCACAGCCAGCTCACAGCACCAGCACCAGCAGCAGCACCAGCAACTGTCTCGAAAGCGCGCGCAGGCAACTCATTTATTTGAAGTAAGAACGCTATCTGGGGAATAATAGTAAAACAATTACACCCCCAGATAGCTAGGCAGAATCCCACGACCTGTTGACATGCGACTGGCTGGAACAAGAATGTACGCAGCCTGCGCAGCCAGCTTACGACACCTCGCACAATCACATGACACCAGCACCCGGCCAACGCCGCCGCCCGTCTTAAACGCGCGCTCAGCCACAACACCAGCACCAGCACCGACACCCTTTTCAAAGCGCGCGCAGCCAGTTCATTCTTATTTGCAGCAAGAACCCCATAGCTATCCCTACTTGGGGAATAACAATGTATGATCTTGCGCGTATATGCACACACAGGTACGCGTGCAAACAGCAAAGCCCGTGAGCGTCATTGGCCCAAGGCCAGGCAGTATCCAGCGCCACTATTGACTTTGTAGCATGCTTGAAGCAACGATCTGCAGAACGATAAGGCCGTATGATCTTGCGCGTATAAGTTTATGCGCGCAAAAGTATGCGCACAATCGGCAAAGCCCGTAGGCTTCACTCGCCCAAGGCCAAGCAGTATCCAGCACGACTATTGTGTGTGTAGCATGCTGAAACATGCTGGTACAATGTTCGGTTGAGAGCCTGACGCATAGAACATTATACGTGCAAAAGTATGCGCGCAAACAGTACAGCCCTTGACACAGCTGTCGGCCAAAACAGAACCTGAAGGGTGTAAATACCCCACAGCGCTAATAGACAAAAAGCGCTCAAGCGACAACACCGTATGATGTTGCGTGCATAAGTTCATGTGGCCCATGCTTGCTTGCACTTCATTGTCAGAAGCGGCGCTTGGTCGCCCTTCACTGCTGCAAGCGGTGGTTTGTTACCCTTCACTGTCAGAAGCTGCGGTTGTTGTCACTTCCTTGTCAGCAGCGGGCACCAGCACCGAGCACCAGCGCGCCAGCTTGCGGCGCCCAGCACCAGCACCCAGCACCGGTATAGCACCAAGCACCAGCACCCGGCACCCTGTCTCCACCAGGCGCACAGCCAGCACCCAGCACTGCACCCAGTCTCCAGCTCACAGCACCGGCACCGGCGCCCGCTGTCTACCATGCGCACTGCCAGCACCCAGCACCGGCACCGTGTCTCACCACGCGCGCAGCCAGCTCACAGCGCCCATCACCAGCACCACAGGTGCAGCACCCGGCATCGGCACCCAGCACCGGCACCCTGTTTCCACCGCCCACCAGCACCGGCAACCTGTCTCGAAAGCGCGCGCAGACAGCTCACAGCACCAGCACCGGCACCTGGCACCCAGCACCAGCACCGGCACCCGGCACCAGCACTAGCAACCTGTCTCCACCACGTGCACAGCCAACTCACAGCACCAGCACCAACACTGGCACCCGGCACCAGCACCGGCACCAGCAACCTCTCTCCACCACGCGCACAGCCAGCTCACAGCACCAGCACCAGCACCGGCACCCAGCACCAGCAACCTGTCTCGAAAGCGTGCACGGGCAACTCACTATTATTTGAAATAAGAACCCCATAGCTTCGCTATCTGGGGAAAACAATATTGTAGAAGAACATCCTCTATGAATTTGTTCAGAATCCCTCTTCATCTTCACGAACTGTGATCTTGGGTCTTCCACCAAGGCACCGTCGGCATGCCACATGGTTCTTGCAGCCGTGGTTGTAAAACTCGTCCACAGAGCCCTCCATGTACCTGGGCAAGCCGGGCGCTTGAAGAGATTTTTGCCCTTAAGTCTCTCGGATCAATTCCCTGTTCGCGTATCTGGTGGTTGTCAAGAGTCCTGGGACGCTTTGCAAACAGGTGGGTTTCGGAATGGTCTTTGAAAGCCAGTCGAGGGAGTGCATCCTGTTAGTTGCCCTTTTGGGATGTGACTAAGTCAAGAAGCATTCCAAAATGGACGAGACAAGCAGTGTCGTGCTTCTTTGCATCGTATAAAGGCCAGAAGCATCGGTTTTTACATCGCAACTGTCTGGTCAATTGTTTTTGTTCTAAAGAATGGATGCGGAACTGCCTCCTCTGCAAGCATGTAGCTGTGGCAAACCAATCCAGCCACGGCTGCAATGGTCAATGTGCAAAACTTTCACATTGAATATCAACAGCAAAGCATTTGCCTTCTCTGTGCAAACCTCACAACGAGGGAGCTGGTGGTGATATCACCGAGAACATGAATTACGACGCTGGGAAGTTGGGAGATGATCAGGGAGTTCAGTAGACAGTCCACACAGCCAAGATACATGTGCCAAACCAAGAGGGGCGCCAGCTTCCTTGGCGCATGCATCAGGACCACATCAATATAGTCCACGCCTCACAAATAGTGTAGAGAGCCTACAAGAGGTCCTCCGTCAACTGGAAGATCTTTTGCGATGTTAGATATATATATATATATATACACACAAGATTCTGTGTGGCGTTCACTGCCTAGCTCTGGCCATGACGTTTTTCACCCGAACATGTCGCGCTACGCAAGTTTTAAAGGATGTTGAATCTGATTGTCTCGAGATGTCACAAAACCACTCAGTTTCAATGTCAACTGGACCCTCAGAAGGTGGAGCAGGATAGTCTGGAGCATAAGCAAAAGCCCACACTAGGACAAGCAAAACACGTGAGACAGTCGGACAGCCGTGGTTATATATATATTTTTACAGTATCATTTGGAACTTGCTACACTTCTTCAGCTGGCCTAGATCCTGTAGCATCCTCTCCACAGCGTGCACGGTAGAATCGTATCCTGAACACAGGTGAAGAACTCATTCGCTCACGCATTCTTCTTTGTGTTACATGTGACCTCTGTGACCTTGGTGTTCTCTAGTATGTGGGTGCTTCATCCGACCTACCCAGAAGGAATGAAGAGAATGAGAGAATAGACTGCCACTGGTGAGAAAAAGCCTGCTCGGCCCTTGGAGCGGAACCGAAGAAGCCCGTTGAGCATCCTTTCGTGCCCGTTAACACATGGCTCACATGGCAGCCTTTCACTTTGTGACTCATCTGATCATCGCTGGTCCTCCAAACCGTCGGTCCAATTCCGTCGCTGATCTAAGTGCAGTAAAACCAAAGAATGCTTCGGGACTCTTCACAGGTGTCCTTGTAGAGGACTGAATCTCTACACATAGGTAGGATTCAGTGACCCTTCACAAACTGTCTGAGGCTGATGCTTGCTTGTTCATCCGAAACAGTTGAACGCTTTGACCAGAAAAGCCTTTAGATTGAGACTCACGTCATAGTTGCCGGTTCAGAAACTCACACCCCTCGACGGTGACATGCTATCTGTCTTCTTATCCAAGCCAAAGATCAAGAGTCCCATCATGTCTCCTATGTACAGTAAGTACGAAGAAGGTGCCTGGCTTGATTCATTCCACAAGTTCTGCTCCACACCGTCGTCCATTCCTTGCATCTGCCTACCGTGTTGGCAGCTGGCATACTCAAAACTCAGCCTCCCCTCCAAAAGCAGTCTGCACAAAATGGAAAAGGTTGTCCAGTTACTAGAGATTTGTCTGGGTGTCAATCAAACCTCTTATATCACGTATTACTATTGTACCGAACCATTCCTCCCCTTTCGCAACGGTCTCCCCCCAGTCTAGGCTCCAAAGTCTTCTGGCCAGACCTTGGTGACGAGGAAGACTTCCTGCCACGAAGTTTCACGTCGTTGGAGCAATGGAGCAACCGCCCAAGGCAGTCTACAAATCAATTGAGCACCCACCCTCTGGGTGACAAAAGAACCACCCATTATTCGGAAGACCCGACACGTTGGTCGTCATTTCTGTGGTGACTGTGTCCTCTTCTGCCGACACACGAACATCCGAAGCGTCCTGCTCGTGAGAGTTCCTAGCTGAAAAAAGATATCAACATAAAACAAGGAAATATGAGCGTCGCCACTGGATCTGGGTTCGCCGACTTGATGACTGAAAATTGCGATGTTCTAAACTTTGTGTGCTGATGCTGAGCTCTGTCATGCAACGCATTGTTGCAAAGTGGCTCCGCGCTCAACCCTTGGCCAAGAAGCTCTAGAAGAAATGGAGATGATGCACAACATCATCTATTGTATTGTCTATTGCCATCCAGAAAGATCCACCAACCTCTTCATCAAGTCTGCTTTTGCTCCAGATGCATCTACGACCCATCAACAATCAAACAAATCTACAATCTATACACCGAAGGTCCTGCGATCCTCTGCACCAAAAGCATGACTCCTCTTGAAAACACCACCGAGCTTTAAGACTCGCCTCCCGTGGCACGCCACGCTTGGCCGCCTCCTTGAGAGCCTGGCCGATGGCCACGTGGTTGCCTGGCCGATGGCCGCGTCACCGGCCAGGCGGTTGGGAAACGGACGACTCGCGGGGGGCGGCCTTGAGAACGAGGCGACGGGTTTCAAGGATTTTCAAGGGGGCTTCAAGCGGACGCTTCGTGGCACAGGCACCAACAGCCACATGGGCAGCCCAGCGGTATTTTGCCAATGTGTTCTCCACACACACTAGCTGCTAGCCTTTCTGGCTTTCCTTCGAACCCTTTTGGGAGGGCTCCCGCGGTTTCTGACTAGTAAGAACACAAAAAGGATGTCCTCACTGAACTATTGCACTCATAAGGCTGCAAATATGTTTCCTGTGCTGTAGACTCTGTAGACATCGCAGGTGCCAGAAAGTCGATCCGGGGTGTTCCTTTTGACCATGAAGCAAATCTTCAAGAATCATTGTGTTCAAGCGGAAGGCCCCATAGACCCCCTGAAAATGTGACCATATCCAGGCACCATAGATCTCAGCAGTGTCGATGTGACGGCCACCCTGGAGCAAGTACCACAGGATCGTATTGTAGACACTCCTTGGGAAAAAGGGCTGGCACGAAGTGGATCAGGTCAGAATCCTGAAGGTTCTGACCTTCCTTCCCTTTTGGGATCAGTCGACTGATCAAAGACCACCACCAATTCATCTGCGCGTTTGGTCCCCCTTCCAGGTTGTGGCTTCGCGGGACATGAAAAGAAACCGTTGACAATGCCATTGAAGACGCTGGGGAGTAGGACGTGTCAAAGCTGCTCACTCGCCAGGAACCAAGAACTGTTTCAAGGTCTTCATTTAACGACCACCCATGACTCAGTACTCCAACTGGCCAGTTTGCCAAACGTGATCCAGGTGGGAGGCAAGGAGGTTGCCACCTACAAACGTCCTGAAGCAGGTGAGGTTCTCCATTGGAAGTCTTGAAGACACTCCGTCTGTCAAAAAGAACCGGAATGAATTCGACAAAATTTCCAATGGTGAATCTGCGAGGACATACGAGTCTATCGGTCTATCCCGTAGGACCTACTGTCCAAGCGTCTCTTGGTGATAAGCCGTAGGTCGGCAGCACCTCCGCAAGCGCAAACGTGTGGCCCGCCAGACCGACTATGCTGCACTCTGAGAGGCGACTGAAAGAGCAAAGGCCGCCTTTGCTTTTGAACCCCAGGCTAGCAACTTAAGGTCCAAACAAACAGCAAGCTGGCAAGTCGTCCGTTCCAAGAAGATATAAAATGCCACCTGTACCACTTCATCACACCTTTTTGGTTCGAATCCCCCACAAATCAAACCCAATCGGGCACATGCCAATGCCAATGGCTGGCATCTTGGCACCGCTGGCCAGCGTCAGGGTACGCTCTCCTGGGCAACACCGTGGCTATGAGGAACCTCGCTGGCTCTCGCTCTCACTCTCGCTCTATGTTTCTCTGCTTCATTCAGTCCTTCATGTTTTTTGGCAGCCTCCAAATTCTTCGGCACCGGCTCAGTCATGGGTTTGTTGTAGCCCATGATTGTGAAGACGGTCGCGAAGATCAGACCTGTCCTCGGGGAGAGGTCAATGGCCACCACAGGGGAGTTGAATCGGTGACTTGCAAAGTAAGTTCGATTGATGACTTGACTTGTTCAATCATGTTGGAAAAATGTACCACAAATTTATGGTTTAAGAACATAACCTACCCAGCCATAAATTTCCACAGCATCCCACCTCAGATTGCTGTCGGAATCCCACCTGGAATCTGTTCCAATTGCTCTTCTTCGGTCCTAAAGTGTGTTTGTCTATCATGTTTGGACCGTGCAAAAGTGGTTCTACATGGCCACCCCTCACATACTTCACCAAAGCTTGAGGTAGTCCAGCAAGAAGAATTCAACAAATCAGGGGCAGTGAGAGATTCACGAAATTGAAAAGTGGATAGAATCCAACAGGGAACTCTGGTTTGCTTGGGCGGAGTCACCGGGGGAGCAGCGGGGGAAGTAATGCTGCCAATCACAACAAGGAACTCTTCCCCATCCGTATTGTCGAGTCGAATTTGTTTCAAGAGTGGTTTGCAAAACATTTTGTTGGCTAAAAGCTGGTCTTCAGCATAGTGGCACAGTTGTCTGAGTGTCTTCCAAAAGAATAACCACCCCTACCAGCACCTTAGTTTTTTGCCACAAAAAAACTGAGATGGGCGTTGCCCCAAAGAAAACACAGATCCGTTTCCCTGCGAATGAGTATGGTTTCCAGGCGGCGGGTGGGGTTGTGGGCAGGCCACCTGCAGCCATCCAATCAGCAATGCCAGCAGCAGCACGAGGATGCCACAAAAACTTCTGCAACACCCCATGGGAAAATCAAATCTAAGGAGCTCAGAGGTCTGTCCACTCCAGAGCAACAACGGCTCAGTCCAACAGTGGCATCTTCATTTAAAAAAAATTCCAAGGTCCCCAAAGGCAAAAATCGTGACGGTGATGATTCAATTTTGTCCCATGGAGGAAAAAGAACTTTCCCTCGCCAACCTTGATGGTTGTTTGGGATCTTTGTCAGTTTCAGTGCACTTGAGAATGAATTCCCGAAAAGTCGAAAACCGCTTGACCTCTTCCTCACACACATCAAGCCAAGAATGCAAAATCCGCCCGAACCGAAGGTGCCGAAGCGTTTTTTTAAGGCACGCGCTATACGTAAGCTAGCATATGCAAGCCAATAGCTTTAGCTAGGGGGGGGCATTTTCGCTCTAGAATCCTGTGTTTTTTCACGTTTTTGGAACCGGCTTAAAATGCCGGAAGATGAATTCGTGCTATTTTGAAGCCCCTGGTGATGCAAGAAATGCCATTTTCTTCCTTTGCATGATTTGAATCATCTGAGCGGTAAAGTGTAATTGGACTGAGGCCGGACATTTGGTTGAACAGGCTCCCCTAACGTGGCTCAACATAGCTTCCATATTGCCTAACATAGCCCTAGAAGTCACTATCTAACGGACGTGTCTGCGAGATACGGACTTGAACGCAAAACATGGCCCAACGAGGGCTCGAAAGGGACTGGAATAAAGTAGAGAGATTGCCTAACATAGCCCTAGAAATCACTATCTAAAGGAAGTGTCTGCGAGATAGGGGCTTGAGCGTCGTAAACATAGCCCAACGAGGGCTCAAAAGGGACTGGAATAAAGCCCC